>CAUYRH010158145.1:0-14388 GCA_963574655.1 Perodicticus potto | reverse complement strand
CACTGGGGGTGAGGGTGGGGGAATAATGTAATGAAGAATATTAAAATGCATGTATTAAAAAAAACTTCGGACACTCCCTAACAAATGTGAACAATGTAACCCAATCATATGTACCTTATATTAATCTGAAATAAATAAAACGCATACTTTCTCCATAAAAAAAAAAAAGAGATGGAGACTACATCTTTTGTATTTACCTGGATGGAAGCAGAACACATTCTTCTTAGTAAAGCATCACAAGAATGGAGAAGCAAGTATCCAATGTACTCTATTCTAATATGAAGACAATAGATGAGCTAATACAAGGAGGAGGTAGGGAAATCAGCAAGTGGGGAGAGAGGAGGAGGGAGGGGGATGGGTAGGTCATGGTGTATGGCACACCTCTTGGGGACGGGACACAATTATAAGAGGGACTTTAACAAAAATAATCAGTGTAACCTAATTCTTTGTACCCTCAGTGAATCCCAAACAATAAAAAATAATAATAATTAAAAAATATCCCAGGTTACTACAGCCAAGTTGTTTCATATCTATGAGGCCTCTGTTTCTCCATCTGTAAAATGAAGAGTGTAAACTCTATGTCACAGGCCTAATTGCAATGAATAGATGCAAAAGTCAAAGTAAAAGTATCTAGCTCCATGTCTGGAACAGAAAAGGATCATGACGAAACAATACCAATTCTACTGAAAATACCAAAACCCTGAATATCAGAGAAGAAAAATTTAACATGTACCATGCTTCTGTTATTTTTAATTGCTTAGAAAAAGTGTGAAGAAGATCAAATCCATCAATGTAGGGTAAATGCAATGTAGTGAAGATGGGGGCCGGACTTTGGCACAGTGGGATCACTATAGCAATGAACTCTGTTTACTTCAGGAAGGCAGGCAAAGCCCTGAACAACAGAGCTGAACTGGTATGATAACTACAAGGTGAATAGTTGGTCAGCTGAGATGACCGCTCACTCCCTTTTGATACTACAGTTCACACTACTGGCCCACACCAGGAACTACCAAGTATCAGTTATAGGTCAGGTTCAGAGCTGTTTGTAGTTTGTGTTTAATTTATAACTGTTCTGATGTTGTGGAATCCACCATGGAACAGCAACCAAAGTGGGCAGGGAGTTACAAGTGTGGACATAGGTTAGGAAAGGTTCAAAGAGGCAAATACACCAGAGCTTTGGTTAATTCTCCAAAGCTGAACCTATTTCTGTTCTGCTTTCTGAAGCCAAGGTTGGAGACATGAGTTATGATCTACCTCTTTATGATTTAATAATAATAAAAAATAGCTGCATCATGCCAGCCTGTTCCTAACTGATGAAGGCAGAAAACGAAGCCAGGCAATGAATGTTACAGCCTAGATTTAGACAGGCTGATACTGAACAAATGGGATCAGTACTTAAATTAACTGAGACCATTAGATCAGAGCAGCTGTCACCAGAAATCTGGGCAGCACTGTGGAGGAAGGGTAAGAGGGGAGTGCTGCTAGAATAGAACAGCAGAAGATGATGGAGACAGAACTGATAGGGAGGGAGGGAAGGAGAGCTAAGTTACAGCTTGTGCTGAGCTGATAGGATCTGGTTGAGCTGAAGACTTGGCAACACGCAAGGCAAATTTTACTGTAATGAGTATAAGTTGAGTTACCCAACTTGCCACCAGAATTGATATGAAGGTTAATATATAACTTGTAAACTGAAACAGATGTCTACATAGAAGTTTGGCCTTTCTTAGCTACTTTACAGAAGATGGAAAAGTTAGGGAGGGGAGAGACAGGGTGAGAGAACAGGTATCACATTTTGAATGCTGATAATGTGCTAGATATTTTATACTTTATTTCTTCTAATCTTAGCGGTAACATATTAGGTGGGCTATTTTTCCATTTTATAGATCTGGAAAACAAGGCACAAAGAGGCTAAATAACTGTGACCACAGAGATGCATCAATAGATTGAGCCAGATCATTCAGAGTCAATTACTTATGGAAATTTTACTGGACACCCCCATAGAATAGTTTTTACTAAACTGCACTCAGGCTATACTTAGGTTGTTATAGGAAACAATCCATGGGAGAAAATCTTCTCTGGCCTCAAAAGTAGAAGAGTAATGCTTTATCTCAAAAAACAAAATAATAAAATAAAATAAAATGTGCTTTTTTACCTTAAGAACTTTAAAATATATAACCACTGAGGTTTCTCTTTTGCTTTTTCTACAAATTTTGTACCCAAATTTGTGACACTGCTCCAGCAAGACTGTCAAACTTCAGGGCAAACATTTTGTATAATAATTCTACTCCTGCCAATTCCCTACTATCCTACCATTTTTTCCCTCCCTCTAGGCATCATTTTCTCTTACCTGTACTGTAGAATCTACAGGAAAGGTCAGCAATTTTTTTTTTTTTTGTAAATGGTCAGACATAAGGAGTCTGTTGCTATTACTGAATTTTGTTGCTATAATGCAAAATCCCCCCCGATAATATTTAAATGAAGGTGTATGGTCATAGAAATTTGAATTTCATATAATTTCCATGTGTCACAAAATATTTTTCCTGGCTCAGGACCTGTGGCTCAAGCAGCTAAGGCGCCAGCTACATACATCTGAACTGGCGGGTTCAAATCCAGCCCAGGCCCGCCAAACAACAATGACGGCTGCAACCAAAAAATGGCCAGGCATTGTGGCGGGTGCCTATAGTCCCAGCTACTTGGGAGGCAGAGGCAGGAGACTCGCTTGAGCCAAGGAATTGGAGGTTGCTGTGAGCTGTAATGCCACAGCACTCTATCCAGGGTGACAGCTTGAGGCTCTGTCTCAAAAAAAAAAAAAAAATTTCCTTTTGCTTTTTTTAAATATTTAAAAATGTAAAAAACATTCTTATCTTGCAGGCAGGCCATATAAAAAGAGGGAGTGGGCCCACTATAGCTGTTTGACAAAGCATGTTCTAAATCTCAAGAGGGACCTGATATGTCTTACTCATTCCTATGTCCTCAGCATCTCAAACAGCACCAGGTACCCAGTTAGTATTCAAAAAATGTTTGTCAAATAAATTATTCTGATAATTTCTAAGTTGTTATATTTGATATAGCATGAAATGCCTTAAACCCTTTTTTAGAATAGGACAAGATACAAACACACGGGCATACTTTTCAAAGGTCCTTTAGCTACAAAGTAAAGGAGCCATGATTTAGACCCAAGCCTTTCTGATACCAAACACCATACGTTTTACGTTACGCCACACTATCTTCATAGAATTATGTCTCCCCAACACCTTTCTGGATTATCCCCAACCTCCCAAACAGAGTCTCCATGAGTAATAGCCAATTACATTTACAGAAGTCAGCCAAATCATGAATTTGCAATAATTTCAAAAGTCTAGAGTTTTGAGGAAGTTGTGCCCCTTTAACCCTGTTTCTTCCAAACTGCAAAGTGAGAATGAGAAAACAATGTTTCGCAGATTTAAAGCTTCAAAGAAGGTAAAGTGCCTTACTACAAAAGCACTTAGAACTTAGAACTTAGAACATAGACTTTGGCACTTGCGAGACATAGAAAGATTTAAATCCCAGCTGTGCCAGTTACTAACTGTGAATCTCTGGTAAGTCACTTATCTCTAGGAGTCTCAGTTCTATAATAGGGAGAAAAAAAGCAAGAATCAAACAATCTTCATAGGAGGATCATGACAATAAGAAATAGTACCCTAGGCTGGGCACAGTGGCTCATGCCTATAATTCTAGCACTCTGGGATGCCAAGATGGACAGGGTCGCTTGAGCTCACAAGTTTGAGGCCAGCCTGAGCAAAAGCCAGACCTGGTGCCTAAAAATAGCTGAGAATTGTGGTGGGTTCCGATAGCCCCAGCTACTTGGGAGGCTGAGACAAGATCACTTGAGCCCAAGAGTTTGAGGCTGCTGAGAGCTATGATGCCACAGTACTCTAATGAAGGTAACAAAGTGAGACTCTGTCTCAAAAAATAAATAAATAAAAAGAAAGAAATAGTATCCAGTGCCAGGCATATAGTACTACGGTAAAGTGCCAGGCAAATAGCATATAGTTAATAAATGGCAACAGAAGCAACAACATTAATAAATAATATCATTATTGTTTATTTTTTCCAGAAATAACAAGTGCCTTCCATGTGCCAGCTAGGCATTTGTCTGGGCACGTGGGATGTAGAGGTGAAAATAAAAAAAAATAGGCAAAAATAGTCCCTGCCCTCAGTGAGCTTATGTTCTAGTATTATTATGGTCTTGTAATTCTAGTAAACTAGAACATACTTCCACTTAAATATATCTCCAACCTTAGAAGGATCTCAAGGTGAAATGTGTTTGGGTTCTCCTGTGGCTCCCAAGGGATTCTCAAAGACTTACCATCTTTCTGGTGAACTAGGGGCCGGGGAGCTGGTCTCTTTATGTGGAAAGAGGGGGTCTTGGTAGGCCCAGAGCCTGACACAGGTCCATTGGTGGCCTTTGGGGTGGCCTTGGTCCCTCCATCCTGTAGCCTAGACACCATCTTCCCCATGTCCAGTTCAGGGCAGGGCTCCAACTTCCCATCCAAAACAGGCCTGCTTGGTGACTTCCTCCCAGGATCAGCTTCCCCGCTCCTCTGAATAGATAGTTTAGGGTATTGTAGAGGCTTGAGGGGTTCTATGCTGCTGGGGATAGTACCATTCGGTGTTTGATGTTGGATTTCATCTAGAAAAAGTTGGTGCAAATAGAGAAATTTAATGATAATCTTTGAAATGTTTTCATTTTGATATATGTATATGTATGTGATATTTAATTTTGAAAATCTGTACACATGTTTAAAGGAGCTATCACTGTGGCACAAATCCAATATATCCCACAAAATCATTTTCTATCTTTCACAGTTCATATGTAGTCACAGGTTCCAACCAAATAGGGAATTCAATTCACAATCTGAGTCTGATTTTCACAATCACAATTCAATAAACCAACACATTTTATTCAAGGAATATGTAATTCAAAAGGGACACAGAGTCCCCAATTAAATGCATATTCTATTCTTTTAAAATAAACACATCAGTTAATTTTCAACTATTTCTCTCAAAAGTAATTTATTAAAGTCTCTCAAATTTCAAGTTAATAAACATAGCAGAATTTAACTTCTTTCTCCAACCCTGAAAAGAAATCCCCAACTAGCCACTTTTCTTCACACAGATTTTGTGGAATACAATTTCCTATGATATCAGTAAATTAGTTCAGTAGTTCTGGATCTTACTTAAGGTTTTTGAGTTCCTCCCTGATAAGAGCCAGGGACCCTCTCCCTGGAGAAATTAACTTATATAGTCAAAAATTTGAAAGCTAATTTTAAGTTATTAAAAAAGTGCCATGAAACTGTCAATGAACCACAGATACAGAATGATAAGGAACCTGTTAACTTCCTTACACTGGTTCTGGATCTTACTTAAGGTTTTGAGGCCCTCCCTGATAACAACCAAGGGCCCACTCCCTAGAGAAATTAACCTATTCAGTCAAAATTTTGAAAGCTAATTTTAAATTATTCAAAAAGTCCCATGGAACTGTCAATCAACCATAGATAGAGAATGATAAAGTAACTGTCACCTTCCTTACTAACAGAAAACATAGGTCAGAGTGTAGTGGTAATGAGCTTAAGTTCTGGTCAGCAAAATTAAAGCTGAGAGATGTTGTCAACCAATTGCAATACGTGGATCTTATTGGGATCCTGTTTTATAAAAAATGAGATAATAAAATTTGGACACTGACTGAATAGTTTTTTAAAGGAATTATTATTGTTTTGTTGTTTTCTCTTTTAGGTATGATGATGGCATTGTGGTTTTGCTTTAAGAAGAGTCCTCATCTTTTACAGATATATACTGAAACATTTGCAGATGAAATGACATGATGTCAGGATTAAGGGAGTGGTTAGGCATATAGATGAAATAAGACTGAGCATGTGTTGGTAAGTATTAAAATGTGAGGAGTTCCTTACATGTCTGTTTATGTTTTAAACTATAATAAGCTGTTAAAAGAATGTAGATTCTACAACTCAGTGACCAGGTCTGAATCTCAGTTTCGCTTCAACCATGGACAAGTTCCCTATTCTCTCCGTTCCCCAATTTTCTCCTCAGTAAAATGGGAATAACGAAGAGCTCCTGTTTCATGAGGTTGTGGTAAGGATTACAGGAGATGGTATATTTATTTCAGTGCCTGGTACATAACGGACACTCAATAACTAACTGGTAGTGGTTATTTATACTATTATGTGGCAAGTAAATAGTAATCAAGAGTTTCCCCCAGAGTTTTCTTCTCCTTAGGAATGTGTCACCAATTTCTGCTGTTGCTACCAAATGGACTGAAACCAAAGGAAGTAACCCTGTAGTTTCCATACTCCTGTCTCAAAGTAAGTATATAGACTTTGTTGATTATTCCTGGTACAACTTGAATTATACCATAGCAGTCATATAAAAAATTACCAAAAGCTCACAAATAATGGCAGGGACATAAGCACAAGAGTGCCATGGCACTAACTAGATCACTTGGCTTCTAAAATAGGCCTTGTGGCAGAAGCTATCTTTAAAATTCCAGCACTTGGGAGTAACCTCAAGCACATTTACCTTCTCTGAAAAATGAAGTGCATGGTTATATGAGTTATTTCTCCCACATACTTTTAATCAACATTTCAGTTGCATGCTTCAATCTGAACATTTCCTTCTTCCAGTGGAGAGACTTGGAAATTCCATCCTGGCTCTACTTTAGGGAGACAGCAGGGATTGCCTTTGTCCCAGAGGCTATAATAGTATAATCACCACTTCAATACAGTGAGGTCTAATTTTTATAAAAGAGATCCACATACACACTCTCAGAAAGGCTGCCTTCCTCTACTTGTGTTTCTACTCAGTAAAGAATATTCTTATAGCTCAGGAAGATAGAATATGGAAAGATAGGAGCAATTATGGATAACTTTGGAGGTAATCTTCAGGTTCTAGGGTATGCTGAATAACAATAATGCTAATAGTGGCAATGATAGTAAAAATATAATGATAATAGTGATGACAAATGCCATTATTTGAGCACTTACTCTGTGCCAGGTGCTAGTCTAATTGGTTTGTATGGATTACTTCATATAGTCCTCAAAACAACTCTATAAAGTAGTAAACTTTTATTAGCCCCATTTTACAAATAAGGAATCTAAGGCACAGATTGATTCAATGTCACACAGCTAGTTAAGTGGCAGAGCCAGATTTGAAATATTCAAGTCTGTTTTCAGAGTCCATATTCTTTCTGGAGGGACTGAGCAAGATAGTAGACCAGAAAGATCATGCAGCTGAGCTGTCTGAGAATGCCTGGAGAAAAAGAGAGAACTCAGCCATACCTGGCATGAGGACATTACGCAGAGTCATAGCTCAGGGAGCACAGAGAGGAGGTGGTGAGCTGGATACAATGTATGATCTGGAACAGTGGGAGTCTGATGAATTAGACAAGTGATTGGGATTGGCTGCAATCAGCTGGCTGCTCACAGAGGCCCAGAATGGGAGGAAGCTTTTCTGGAGTTTTCAGTTGTTGGGGGGAGCTGCAAGTTGAATGGAAAGCTTAGAAGAGTGGGTGGACTCAAACAGTATACAGCAACCAGATTTTAATGCTGGCTGGAGTAGATTTGCCATATGTTTGGTGGTTGGTGAGACAGCCATACTGAGAAAGTCTCGGTGGCCAGGGGGCTGCCATTGTGGGAAGGTCAGGAGAAGGACTTAGCAGGGGTCTAAAGCACAGCCATTTTAATTCTGTGTGCTGGAATCAGAACTCCACTCTTGGGATAGGCTGAGGGACTCCCACACCCTACAGGAACTAGTCAGGGGGCACTATGAGAACTGTCCCTGAAAGATTCTGATGAGCTTTAAAATCTCAACCTGGAAGAGTCTGAATGCTAAGGAAATAATCAAGCAATCACTGAAGGCAACAAAATTTGGAATAAGGACCATAGTAGTTGATAGCTATGCTCTCTGTCTTCTAAGAAAAACCACAGTGCCATGTGGTGTCCCAGTGACATTGCAACATACTATCATCAAGAGCAAGGACTTCTGTTTAAAACAAAGTAGGCAGTGAGAAGTAAAATGGAGGACAATAAGGTAAACAAGAAGAAAGAATACATGAGGAAGAAATAACAGAAAAATTCAGGCAACATGAAAAACCAAAACAGAGGAACTTCCCCAAGGGGCCATGAGGCAGTTACTGCAAAAGACTCCACCTATAAAGAACTAATAGAATTGACAGAAAGAGAATAAAAGGAATGGACTAGAAAATGAAAAGATAGAACCAAAAGTCAGATAAGAAATATGTAGAATATCAAAAGGATATGGCAGAGCTTAAGGAAATGAAGGAGACAATCAGGGAATGTAAGGATGCAGTAGAAATTATCAAAAATAGGTTGGAACATGGAGAAGAAAGAACATCAGAGCTAGAGGATACAGTTTTCGAGTTAACCCAGGTAGTTATACAGGCAGAAAAGAAGAAAGAGAAAGCAGAACAGGCACTTAGAGAACTACAAGAATCTATGAAGTGTTCAAATACACAAATAATAGGGATTCCTGAAGGGGAAGAAGACAGTGCCAAAGGAATGGAAACCCCACTGGAGACTACCATAAATGTAAATTTCCCAAATTTTATTAAAGACCCTGACACACTCCTTTGAGATGGATATCAAACCCTGGGTCATCTCAACTTAAACAGAACCTCTTCAAGATACATTGTAATGAACCTGTCCAAAGTCAAGAAGAAAAGATAAAAATTGTGCAAACAGCCAGGAGTAAGTGCCAATTGACCTACAGAGGCAGAGCTGATAGGAAGACAGCAGACTTTTCCACTCAAACCTTCCAAGCCAGAAGAGCATGGTCATTGACCTTCAACACTCTTAAAGAAAACAATTTTCAGCACAGAATTCTGTATCCTGCTAAACTAAGCTTCAAAACTGATGGAGAAATCAAAAATTTTGCAGATATACAAGCACTGAGTAAATTCACTACAACAAGACCAGCTCTACAGGAAATACTTAGACATATTCTCAATGCTGACCACCAAGATGGACCACCAGCAAAGTAAACACCCAGAAACTAAAGGTCAAAACGTAGCTTCCACAGTGGTGCAAAGGATAAAACTACACAATGGACTTTCACAAAATAAGATGAATAGAATTCCACCACACTTACCACTTATCAATTCTCTCAATAAATGTCAATGGACTAAATGCAATACTGAAAAGGCACAGGCTGGCTGACTGGATAAAAGAGCACAAGGCATCCACATGCTGTCTTCAGGAGACACAACTAGCCTTGAAGGACAAATCAAGACTCAGGGTTAAGGGATGGAAAACAGTATTTCAAGCAAATGGAAATGAGAAGAAAGGAGGGGTTGCAATCTTATTTTCAGATGCAAGCAGATTTAAAGCAACTAAAGTTAAAAAAGTCAAAGATGGACACTTTATACTAGTCAAGAGAACAATACAACAAGAAGACATTTCAATTTTAAATATTTATGCACCTAACTTAAATGCTCCCAGATTTATGAAACAGATCTTGATGGGTCTGAGCAACATGATATCACATAACACCGTAATATCAGGGAGTTTAACACCCCTATGACAGAACTGGACAGATCCTTTAAACAGAAACTTAACAAAGATACAAAGGACTTAAATGTGACCCTAGAACAAATGGGATTACTAGATATACACAAAGAACACACTATCCCAGAGATAAGGAATATACATTTTTTTCATCAGCCCTTGGTATGTACTCCAAAATTGACCATATCACTGGGTAAAAATGAAACCTCAGCAAAATTAAAAGAAGAGAAATTATACCTTGTATCTTCTCAGATCCCAAGGCAATAGAGGTGGCACTCAACTCCAACAAAAATGTTCATCCCCACACAAAGACTTGAAAATTAAACAACCCTATGCTGAATAATAGTTGGGTTCATGAAGAGATAAAAGAGGAAATTGTTTCATCCTTCAAACATAACAACAATGAAGATACAAGTTACCAAAACCTGTGGGATACACCAAAGTCAGTCTTAAAAGGGAAATTTATCTCATTAGATGCCTACATTCAAAAAACAGAGAGAGAATGCATCAACAAAGTCATGAACCATACATAGTATGGAATTGGAAAAAGAAGAACAATCCAATCCTAAAACAAGCACAAGAAAATAAATAACCAAAATTAAAGCATATGCTTTGTGAAGATAGAGTTCATGGCTCTTGTCAAGTAGTAGAATTTAGTCCTATCCCCTTTCCCTAATCAGCCATCCTTTTCCATAGGAAAACACAAAGACCAGCCTTGGAAACTTCAGAGAACAGGAAGTGAATCAGATTTAGACAGAAGTCCTCAAGAACAGGCACATGACCAAGCCTATGTGGGTAAGTGATGGGGAGAAGCTCTGATGGTTACACATGAGTCTAACAGGAGGAATAGATGATTTATTACAATATATTTAGAATCATCCAAATAAGTACTACAAGGAAGATCAAACTAATATTGTCTCTGCTCCTATCTGGATGTCTTTATAGCCTTAACATGTCTGATTGAATTGGCTAGAACTTACAGAACTATGTTAAATAGTAGTGGTGATAAAGGACATCCTTGTCTGGTTCCAGTTCTAACTAGAAAAGTTTTCAGTTCTATTCCATTCAGTATGATATTGCTGAGAGTTTGTCATAGATGGCTTCAGTCAGTTTAAGAAATTTGCCACCTATGCTTATATTCTTAAGTATTCCAATTAGAAAAGGATGCTGAATTTTATCAAATGCTTTTTCTGCATCTATTGAGAGAATCACATGGTCTTTGTTTTTGCTTTTACTGATATGGTGAATTACGTTTATGGATTTGCATATATTAAAACAACCCTGCATCCCTAGGATAAAGCCTATTTGATCATGATGTATAAATTTTTAATATGTAGGTGTTATCTATTTGCTAAGATTTCATCAAGTATTTTTGCATTAAGAATCATTAATGAAATTGGTCTATAGTTCTCATTTATGATTGGATCCTTTCCTGGTTTTGGTACCAGGGTGATGTTTGCTTCACAGAATGTGTTGGAGAAGGTCCCTTCCTTCTGAAGTTTTTGGAATAGGTTCTTCAGTATAGGTACAAGCTCTTCTTTGAATGTTTGATAGAACTCTGGTGTGAACCCATCTAGTCCAGGGCTTTTTTTTTTTTGTAGGAACTTTTTAATTTATTATTATTATTATTATTATTATTATTATTATTATTATTATTTTTGAGACAGAGCCTCAAGCTGTCACCCTGGGTAGAGTGCCATGGCATCACAGCTCACAGCAACCTCTAAGTCTTGGGCTCAAGCTAGTCTCCTGCCTCTGCCTCCCAAGTAGCTGGGACTACAGGTGCCCGCCACAACGTCCGGCCATTTTTTAGTTGCAGCCGTCATTGTTGTTTGGCAGGCCCAGGCTGGATTCGAACCCGCCAGCTCAGGTGTACGTGGCTGGCACCTTAGCCCGTGGAGCCACAGGCGCCAAGCCGGAACTTTTTAAAATTGTTTCTTCAATTTCAGTGTTTGATATTGGTCTGCTCATGAGATCTATTTCTTCCTGTTTAAGTCTAGGGAGATGGTACGATTCTATGTATTGATTGGTCTATTTCCTCCACTGCCAAAATGTGGAAACAAACTAAATGTGGAAAAACCAAGAAATGGATTAGTAAACTGTGGTATATATACACCATGGAATACTATTCAGCCATAAAAGAAATGGAGACTTGACATCCTTTGTATTAACCAGGAGGGAGTTGAAATACATCCTTTTTGTGAAGTATTGCAAGAATGGAAAAGCAAATATCCAAGGTTCTCAGTACTAATATGAAGCCAATAGATGATCTAATACACATCTGCATAAGAGAAGAACTCAATTCGATTCAAGTTGGGGGAGGGTGAAGGAGGATGTGAGGAGAGGGGAGGAGGGAGGGTGATGGGTGTGCTCTCATTTAATGGGCACAATGTAAGGGTGTATGGCACACCTCGTGGGGTGGGACACAACTACAATAGGGACTCTACCTAACAAATGCAAACACTATAGACTAATTCTTTGTACCCTCAAATTAACCTGAAATACAAAAAGGAATATGAACTCTTATCTTTGGACCAAAAAATACAGTGACTTCAGGGAACATGAAGAGGCAAAGAAGTAGCATTATTAAATATGTATTTTAGGATGTATATTTGGGTTCATTATTAAAAAGGAGACTAGACCAGAGAAAATGATGGTAAGGAGACCAAGTAAGATAATGCTGATGAAAGGATATAAATTTGAGTAGCAGCAGCAAATAGACATGGATTCAAGAGAAGTTAAAAAGGTAGAATAGAAAGGTTCAGATATGGGGGCATGAATACTTCATGACAATGGTGGAAGGAGTCACAGAAATAGTATATATGAAGCCAGGAGTGTATGGAGGCTCATGCCTATAATCATAGCACTTTGGGAGTCTGAGGCAGGAGGATTGCTTGAGGCCAGGAGTTTGAGACCAGCCTAGGCAATACGTGGAGATATTATCTCTACAAAAAATAATCAAATAAGCCACATGTGGTAGTATGCACCTCTAGTCTTAGTGACTTGAAAGTCTGAAGCAAGATGATCACTTGATCCTGGGAATTTGAGGCTGCAGTTAATTATGAGGCTGCACTCCAGCTTAGGGGACAGAGGTAGACTATGTCTCTTTAAAAAAGGAGTGGGAGTGGGAGATAATACGTTTGGGCCAAGATAATGATATACGACAGGTAAAGAACAGTGTTGAGTAGGATTGTCTTTTTCTTAGCACGGTGTTCAGACAGGCTACAATAAGTACAATATATTATAGTAGAAAATGAAGTTTAGAATAAGATGCATGAGTGCATACCACTGTTCTTTCATTTAGTAGCTGTGTTAATGGAAAATTACTCACCTTCTCTGAAGGTGAGAAAATGGAGCTCAAATGCCTACCTTATATGATAGTTTTAAAGATTAAATGAGATTACAGTTTCATACCTACTAGAATAAAAAAGACAGAGTATACTAAGTGTTGGTGGAGAAAATAGAGCCCTCATGAATTGTTGATGGGAAAGTAAAATGGTGATGCTACTTTGAAAAACAGCCTGACCATTCTTTAAAAGGTTAAATGTATAGTGACCATGTGATCCAGTAAATCCAGTAATAGGAATATACCCAAGATAATTGAAAACAGACATTCATGAGGTGGGAGGAGCAAGATAGCAGCTGAGTAACAGCTTCCTTTCAACTGGGCACGGTGAGACTGGGGAGAGAAGACTCCAGGCATCTCTGGCTGGTAGGATCTGCCCAGAAACATCCCTCTGGGGACACAAGGAGTCAGCGACAGACTTTGGGACCCCCACGAGGAGGACAAAAGCAGTGGAGAACTGGCAAGTGGTTGCGTGTGTTCATTCAGTTGAATCCTGCCAGCAGCTGTAAGTATAGCAGCAGTGAGATTGCAAACTGGAAAGGCCTTACCTGTGAGCTGTTTTGGCTTTTTTGGCCTTGGCACTCAGTTGAACTATCTTGGGAGAACTTGGGCAAGAGTGCAGAGGACTTTGAGCATTGTCTAGGGCCCCAGACTGAGCTGCTGAGCCAGACGGAGCTAATAGTGTTCAGCTGTGGGCAGTGTGGACCCATTGTGGGAGAACTGCCTGAGCAAGCTCTGCCCTCAGGGTCACAGAGCAAGGATTGGGTGGGAGACCCTGAGCGAGTAACCTAGTGACTGGGTAGCCTAAAGGTGGGAACTGAGATGCCTTACAGTCTTGGCCCTCAGGGGCATAGAGTGAGATGGGTTTTGGCACACTGGGTAAGTGGACAGCCACTTCAGGAGTGATCCCAGTCACAAGCGCTTTCCTGGCAAAGCTTCTGCTTAGCCAAGACTAGTAGTTTAAACTGCCTTTTAAGTGCGGTGAGGAGAGATTTAGGCTCTCCACCCTGCAGGGTTTGAGAAATCAGCAGAGGCCTCCAGTCTCCATCTCGTATAGCTGGGTCAGCATTGTGATTAACATCTCATGCCCCAGAAGATCACCTACTGCCCAGACAATATTCAGCAAGATAAATATACTGGCTTTTTTAAAAAAATTATATCATAGCTGTGTACATTAATGCAATCATGGGGTACAATGTGCTGGTTTTATATACAATTTGAAATATTATAAACGAACTGGTTAAGATAGCTTTCATTGCATTTTCTTAATTTTGACTTTTTCCCTCTAGATTTTTCCTTTTTTTTCTTTTCTTTTTTTCTTTATTTTTTTAAATTATTTTTTATTGAGTCATAACTGTGTACAATAATTCAGTCTTGGAGTACAGTGTGCGGGCTTCCCATACAATCAGAGATATTTTTATCAACCTGATTAATATAACATTCATGATATTTTCTCATTTACTA
>CAUYRH010158144.1:0-16524 GCA_963574655.1 Perodicticus potto | reverse complement strand
CCCCCTCCCTCAATAGAGATTTTTGTAGAGAAAAGCAGCTTACTTCCCCAAAAAGAAAGTTTAGCAAAAATAGCTAACTTCCTCCCTGCCAGTTACCACGTATAGCCCCTACCCTATTTGCTCCAAGCTTACTCAACCGGGACTTTCCAAACAGAGCTTGCTAAATCAAGATTTTTCCATGCAGCTGCTGTTTTCCTTCTCGAGACCAACGACTTCACTCACCACCCCCTCACCCCTCCCTGCCTTCCCTGCAGTTTTTGCCTTTAAAACCAGACTGTAACAGCTACCCGGGGTCCTTCCCCCGAGCAGCTAAAAGACCCTAACGGGTCTGAAATAAACCTGCCTCTTGCTTTTGCATCAACCTGAATGTAGTAACTCTTCTTGGGAGCTTTATCCCACGTTAGACCCCCGTTTAAGTCTAACATTACCATTTCAATGACATCTAATACATATATATCAATTTTTAGAACAATATCATCTTATGTATCAAGTATCTTTTTTTAACAAAGAACTCCATTTATATAGTATCCAGATTCCTGATTTTCAAAACTCAGAATACAACAAGATGAAATATACAGCACAGGGCCTAGATATTGAACCATCATATGGGCAGTAAGGCAAGGTCTCTAATAGCAACAGCATAGAAATGATCTCACTGGCCTTTGCACCAGGGGACGGAGGCATGAGTATATATTGAAATGATTTTGCACAGTCATAGAGCTCAGTTATGCAATTAGAGATGTTCTCTCTCCTGAAATCTCTGTCCACAATTATGGAATGTGAGGTTAGTTGTCCAGAATGGGCTTTTGTGAAATTTGGATGAGTTCTATGAATCCCTGGACATTTTGCAGTGTGTGTATGTATGTGTGTAAGCACACACGTTTCTTTCCAGGGAGAGGGTACATCATTTTCCTTAAGATTTTTAAGAACATTTATATTGAAAGAGGGTTGGGGGCAGGGTGTGGACTGGCCTGGATCCATTATGACCTGCCTTCCACCTGGTTTGAGACTGGGAGTTGCCCTGGTCTCAGTCTATTACTAAGGAATTATTTAACTTCAGGTCAGTGGCCTAATCTCTTCTTGTCTCAATTTTCACATCATGAGATGGGGGAAATAAGATGCTGCACCTGCCCTTTTCAGCTCATAGGCTCTGGTGATTTCCAAACAAGAATTTGTAAGGAAATCCTTTGCATTAAAGTGTTCCACAAATTCACAGCCTAAGGGGATTACCTGTGCTGCTCTTTCCTGCATCCTCACTCCCTAACCTTCACCCCCTCACTAACTTGCTGCGAGGGAGCCCAGTCCTCACAGTGAATGCCCCCGTTTAACAGTAAATAATACTGCCACCGTGGGCTAAATCCAAAGTGTTACCAATTTTCACATTTCTGAAGCATGGAGGATGTTGTTAGGCTCCACCTTCATGGATATGTCCAGGTCTTCTCTAGTAAACTTCCTTCTTCCACCCACGATCCCACTCTGTTCATTTACTGGGTCAGCCCTTTCCTCCAAGACCGTATGAGAGCACTCCCTATGTGTGCTGCCTCAGACCTCTCTTCTGGTCTGTCCTAGAGCACTTACCAAGTTACAACGTACTAATTTATTTGCTGGGCCATTTGTCTCACTAAACTTTCAGCACCTTCTTCTCCTCATTCCTCTTCAAATAAACCCTCAAACAACCATTGCCCAGTGCCATGTACACAGCACACATGTGGTAAAGTGGTTGTTGAATAAGTAAATTGATATGAACTGCATTTCTATGGAGAAATCTACATAAAATATGCTGTAATTTCCTGGGAAAGTACAAAACCTTTCTGTAGTTTTGCTATATGGGGTATATACTGCATATGCTACCAAATGGCACGATCTTTTAGTAGAGAATATTTTCTGTGCCTTATTTTAACTCTCTTTTAGCATCTTTTGTGGCCAACATATCTAGTGTTTGATTTTTCAAAGCAAAAGTAGTTCCTTATACTTGTCAGCTTCATTTTAATTTTGGATGGATCCTTTATAGAATTTTACATACATTGCTTCTGTTTGAAAATAGTATGTTTAGCCAAAATTTCAAAGCACCCATTATACATACATTTAAAATGTAATAAAAAGGAATCGAAGATTATATCAAAAGCTCTTAAAGAGTATGTTACTTACCTTTAAGTAGCTGGTCTACTTATGTTCCTATCTCCCAGGACTCTTTGTATCATAAAGAGGGAATAGGAGTAAAATTTGTCTTAGATGGTAGCTTACAGTGCTAAAAGCAACATTTCTTCTTACCCCTAATTGTATACTGATTAGAGCCTAATTGGGGTTCCTTTACTAGTAGTTTACTAAAGACCGTGGGAAAAATAATCAGTCCCTCTAGCAAGGACAGAGTGACTAAAATGCTTCACATGAGGTTTTCATGGCTCCTGGTTTAGACTTCAGAGCTCCAGTTCAGTTCAGTTCTCCTGCCACCCCATCTAACATTGCTCCTATCTGCCAATGAGCAGAATGCTGTAGATGCTCTCTCCTGAGATCTATTCCTCCAAACATATGCTTCTTTGGACGATGCCCCACAGTCTTATTACTAATGAAGGAACACCAGAAATTTCACCCAAAAATATGAACAACGTATAGGGAATAATTTGAATTAAGGCTCTTAAAGAGTAAAGGAAAGGGCTTTCCACTATCTGCATAAACTTGACAGACCTCATCAAAAGATCAAAGGAGAAATTTTGACTTCCCTTCCTCTCCCTGTTATGGCAACATATTGCAGGAGAGAAGATCCAGAATGAAACTAGACCTGCCCCAAGTCATTTTAAACACAATATTTGTATCTTAGGTGAATTTACAAGTCAATCTGTTTCTCCCATCTATTCATCCCCTTTAACAACCAATTATTGAACCCATACTCCACATTTTGCCCTCCCTTTCTGAAAGGTGTGTATAAAAATATCTGAACATCATTGAGATATTGAGTAATTGTTTTTGTGATTTCTCCCCATGAGCTTGGTATTTGGAAATAAGCACTTCTCTTACTAATTTGCCTTAATCGTGAGTTGATGTTTTAGTGAGCTTTCAGGGGAAAGGAGAAGTTTCCCCTCATCCTCACACTACATGATAATAATTCAGCAATTTCAACATCTCAGCTTCAGAGTAAGTTGCAAGTAATCACACCTATTGGTATGTGACTATAATATTAAATATATAGTTGAAAACTGTATTTGTATAAGTTTTGCGCTCCCAATTTGTTCCTTATATTATCAAGCATGGCTGGGTTTTGCAAAGGATCTTGTTTTTTAAAACTCATTATGACCCAAACTTTAGAGTTGAGTAGAAAGAGCATGTTGAAAGAAATAACTGAAGTTTGAAGTGTGAGACACCTCTCATTCTTTCTTATTTTAAGAATAGAGACACTGCAACTTGACCAAAGAACAAAGTAAAGAATGAAAATAAGTGCCCAGTCTTAAGCCCAGTATGAGCAATGGTAGGTTAATTTAGTAATTAATAAAATTAATTGACATATAGTCATTCTACATATGTATAAGGTCCACAGCAATGTTTTGATACACATAATGTATGGTGATTAGATTATAGTATGCACTAAAATAAAATTTGAAGGCTTCTCCCCAAGCAGCTGACTGAGCAAACCCTCTCTTGGCCCTAAAACTGAGATTTTAACCATGAGAAAAAAGGTAAGACAAACCTCATTATGCCCCCCCCTTTTGAAGACAACCTTTATAACTCATTAACAGGCCTAAGGCTATTCAAGATAAACCTGCAGGTCCTCAGCATGAATCAACATCTTGAGTCTGGTGTATGGCTGGTGGCTTGTCTCTATCTAACAGACCCCTATCTTAACTCAAGCATGTCTTTCCATTGATTACTTTTGGTCCTTTTTGACAAAGCCTAACTCTCTCAGGCAATTGTCCAATAAAGAATTTTTAAAACCTCATGTAATCTGTAAGCCCCTCCTCAAGATGTCCCACCTTTTAGGCCCAAACACATTTATGCCTTCCATGTATTGATTTATAACTTTACCTGTAATTCCTCTCCAAAATGTGTAAAACTAAACTGTAACCCAACCACAGCGAGTCCACTTGCTCAAGGCTTCTTGGCCATGACTCTGGGCCATCGTCCTCAAAACTGACTCAGAATAATCCTCTTTAAATTATTTCACAGGGTATGGTTTCCTCTCTCTTGACAAGGGTAATTAGCATATCCATCATCTCAAACTTTATCATTTCTTTCTGTTAGGAGCATTTAGTGTCTTCCTCCTAGCTCTTCCAAGCTATATAGTAGACTATTGTTAATTGCAATCATCCAATACAGAACACTAGAACTTATTCCTTTATACTAGTTGTAGTTTTGTAACCTTTCGATGAATCTGTCTCTCTTCTCCCTTCCCCCTACCTTTCCCAGACTCCAGCATCCTGTTCTTCTTTTTTGTTGTATGTGATCAACTATTTTTTAGTTTCCACATATGAGTAAGATTATGTGCTGTTTAACCTTCTGTTCCTGGCTTATTTCTTTTAATATAATGTCCTCCAATTCAAGAAAGTACAGCCAATTAATTAAGTTACCTTGAGTTTTCTAACTAAAAGTATAAATCTATCACTGTGCTCATGAGTGGTCACATTCCATTGCTGTCACATGAACTTAGCCAGATATTTACTTATGTACCTCAGTCTAAAGTTTCCCAATAGGGCAAGACATTTTCCTTCTACTTTTAATATTGACCCTCCCTGAAATCTGACTTTCCCAATACCAAATGCCTTAACTGCATTGAATTTTCCTTCACAACAGATAGTGTTTTGTCATGGAGTCTAGTGTCTTTGCTTAGACTGCCCCTATTGCATGTTCTTCATGGACTAACAGGAGTCTTCTCCACCCCAACCAACCCCCACGTTAGTGTGAAGAAAACCTCACTGCGACCAATCTAAGTATATGTGGGAGCAATAATTTGTGAGTATTTAAATTTTGGCAGAATTATTACTGAAATTACCAACTCAAAAAGTTTCAAATTTTATTGAGAATGACCACAAGAACATCTTAATTTTAATATCGTCCAAGGCATTTTGGTTATATAGCATTGTCTTAGTCATCATGCATTGTAAATTATTATGCTGGGTTCCTTTTTTTCCTCAAATCTATTTGTAAACTTCTGAAGAACACAGGACAATCCCATAGTTATAAGTTTCCCATCCTTGTCTTTTTATATACTATATTCATGCATTCTGTTCACCCTTGAAGAAGTGTTTTGAATCTCCCGGGACAAACAAAAACTCTTCTGGTGATTTCTTTCTCTCAAATGTTACATTATATGTTACAAGAAGAAATACTATAAAGGTAATTTGAAGGTGGCAAAGTTGGAAAGCATGATTATAATTTGTCCTACCTAGAACAAAGACCTTTTGCTCTTTATTCATTGAAAATATGTGTCAAGTATTGATCACAAAAGGAGACATAATTCCTTTAAGGAATTTATGTATAATGCCATAACTGACCTGATAGCTAGTGTCTTATAGGCTGAGCTCAGTAATTTTGTGTTTATCACAAGAATTAAAGGACACAACTCAAGGGCTTTAAGCAACAGAGGTAGGGAATGGAATATGAGAAGAGAGGAAGGAAACAAACCTGTGATTAGAGGTATAGGTTTTAACAGATTTGTCTGGCTATGTTAAAAAAGCAGATTTCAGAGATGAAAGAGTATGGGAGCTTAATGACTTAATTAAGATACCAAATTTTTAAGGTAGGGGAGGTGGAATGGGTAGCTGGCTTTGACAGAATCCAAAGCGGGGAAGATGGTAAGTTAGATTAGCATAGGGGCAGTGAATCTGAAGTAAAATGAGCACATTGAAGAGACAGTTGGGAGATAAAGTCACATGGCTTCAGAGTGCATAGATCATGGATAAGGTTTATGGAGAAGATTGAAAAAGACTCACAGTTATGACGTGAGCTATTACATTTGAGTTGCATTTCCTGAGATAGAGGAAAGTGGAAGAGGAGACAGGTTGCAAGAGAAAGACTGTGAGTTGGAGGCTAAAATATGTGAGTAGTAGCAACACAAAAAATAATTGCCTTTATGAAGATTAATTAAGCATTGGTATATAGGGTGAATTGAGTGTGGTAATAATGGAAATAATAAGAACACTTTTATACTAGTCAAGGTGGAAGATATCAAACATAATCAAACCAAATAAATAAGTAAAAAAAAAAAAATACCAAAATTTTTCATGATAAATTAAATTAGTACATGATTTGCAAAAAGGAATGAAAGAAGGCACTCTTTAGAAAAAATGTGTTAGAAATTAATTCTTTCTTTCACTATAGGATTTTCTTGTGTGGGAAATAAAATTCTAAACTACTTCTTGGAAAACAGCTTATTTAAAGTTTGTAAATAAAAATGAAAAAATTTTTTACACATAGGGTGTGGTTTGAAGACCAGGACAGACAAAACGTTTTACCAAGACAGTAAATTTTCTTCAGGTTGTCTCTTAATTCCTAAGGCTATTATGTTGTTCTTCTCCCCTATACTATTCTCTTTCTCCCCTTTCCCCTGTAGTCACTTCTAGTAGACTATTGTTAGCTTGTAACCAAAAATAAGCTCATAGAAAAAAAGTGTGTTTACTAAACATGTATTCGTAGAAAACTACATTTATTTAGGGTACCTATTAAAGATCCACCATCTATTTGCCATTGTATGAAATTGCAGATATTTTTTAAGTTTAAAAACAAATTTGTAGTTTTTGGAAAACTTGCAAGAAAATTTTTCCTCTCGGATTAAAAAAAAGGAATAAGACATTTGAGACTGCCTCTTTCTGACTTATATGGGTCCAAGTGATATAGTGATACCTGTAATTATGTCAGTCACCATGCAGTCAAAGGGTCCAACCTGAGGTCAAAGCCAGGACACTGATGATGGCAGATAGGAAGGAGTGAAAGAACATGGGCGCTGATGGACATAATTAAGACACTAAACTATTAAAGCCCTGCAATGTCTTATCTACAGGTTACTTTTTTGTAAGATGATAAATATTCACATCATTGAAGCCATTTGTGTTTGCTTCTAATAAAAAGACATTTTTTTCTTCCTTCCTTACAAACCTCAACTTTCCTAAAGTGACATTTTTTACCAATTCACTAAGTTTTGAATAGTAATATTAAATGACTTATAAATGATTAAAAATAACTGCTTTTAATCCATATCGTTAATTCATTTGGTTTATAAGAGTACAAATGTACACAGAGACATATTACAAAACCATGATAAATAAAATTCAACATAAACAAGGGAATCCGACACTAGAAACTTAGTCTCTAATTGATGTAGAATCATTATCTTGGTATGATTCTATTTTGGTAAGATTCATTATCTTGATAATTCCTCTACCTAGATCAATTCATGGTGTCTATATCTGCTTTAGCAATAAGGGTTTGGATAATTTATTTGGATAACAATGAATTTATATCCTAAAGTCCAGTTATTGATAAATATAGGCTAGTAGCATGATTAATGAACATATACTTCACTATGTACTATAGGCTTAACAAAATATCCTAGAAAAGAATAAATTTAAAGAGAGAGGCATTCAAATTGTGTTAACTTAAATCTAAAAATTAAACAAGAAATAATCAAAAGAATAACTCAAACAAATGAACACAGGGATTTGAGCAAATAAATAGAAAGTACAGATGAAATTATTATACAAGGTACTATTGGGACCACGAAATTTATGAATTTGTAAACTGCAAGTTAGCATGTTCATTGGCATTAAGAGATGAGCATTTGCGATTGATTGCAATGACAGAAAAAACATTGAACCTGAATTAAGTGAAATGTTATTACCTCTCCCCCCAAAATATTATTTGCCTCATGAATAGACCCATGTTACAAAAAGTTATAGTGAAATTATTATCTTAATTTCACTAGTTAAATACCTATAGAAATTTGTTTTCTCTTATTATATTAAGGACTTATATAATATGCTCAATTTTGCTTATTGCCCATCAGAGCCTAAAACTTTTATGTTTTGGCCTTTTACATAAAAAGTTTGTCACTTTCATATAATTATTGGAACCCATTTGGTATAACTAATTGAACACCCAACAGTCTAACAGTCTAAACTCCTTGATATGCTATGCAAAGCCTTTCTGATTGAAGTGCTTTATACATTTCCTGTAACATGTTCTACGAATTCACACCCTATGGACTTCTGTTATAGCATTGGGTTTCTTATACATAGACACGGATAATAAAGTTTGAGAAACTCATTGCTGGTAAAGTAACATTATCAAAAAAATTATAAAGGAAAATTTTGTCTTCCCAGGATATATCAGTTTCCTTATTGGTGCTGCAACAAATTACCACAAACTTAGTGTCATAAAATAACACAAATTTATTCTCTTATAGTTCCGGAGTTCTGGTACTTGAATCAAGTGTTGCAAAGACTAGAATCAAGGAGTCAACAGGGCAGTTCCGTCTGGAGCCTCTGGGGGAACCTGCTTCTTGACTCTTTCAGCTTCTGGAGTCCATCAGTATTTCCTGACTGGTAGCTACATTTTTCCAGTCTCTGCTCACATTGCCACATGGCTTTCCTCTCCCTCCTGTCTCTTGCCTCCCCGTTGTAAAGGCCCTTGTAGGCTGGGCTAGGTGGCTCATGCCTATAATCCTAGCACTCTGGGAGGCCGAGGCAGGTGGATTGCCTGAGCTCACGAGTTTGAGACCAGCCTGAGCCAGAGTGAGACCTCGTTTCTAAAAAATAGCTAGGCATTGTGGTGGGTGCCTGTAGTCCCAGCTATTTCAGAGGATCACTTGAGCCCAAGAGTTTGAGGTTTCTGTGAACTATGAGCCACAACATTCTACCAAGGGTGCCAAGGTGAAACTCTGTCTCAAAAAAAAAAAAAATTAATAAATAAAATACAATAAAATAAAGGCCCTTGTGACTACATTGAAACTACCCAGATATTCAAGGATATAATAATCTCTCCATTGTAATCTCCTTAATATCACTAAGATTTCTTTATCCATAAATGGCAATACTTACAGGTTCCAGGGAATATAACGTAGGCATCTTTGGAGTAGCCATTATTTAGCTTCCTTACACAGAGCAGTTGGGCAATAAATCATTTCGGATAGGTAAGTCTTCCTGAGAGCTAATATTTTATCCTTCTTTCTTATTAACCAAATTATATTGAATTGACATAATTTTGAAATATAGCAACTACTTCATAAGTTTTTATGCACTTTTCTGTCTTGATAAATTAAAATGACCCCTTTAGATATTATTTTATTATGTAAAATATAATGAAGACCCAGAGTCTACTGATGTAGAGAGGACAATTTCCCCTATAATTAAGTCCTGTTCTAGCATTTTATATTTGGTTTCTTTTCTTTACACACTGCACATAAGTAAATCTTTTCATGGCTTCTGTATTTATCCTCCTTTGTTCATTCTGTATCACAATGGTTCTCAAAGGCGGGGTCTCTGAGCCAACAGCACCAGCATCGTCTGAAAACTCCTTAAACATACAAATTCTCAGGGACCAATTTAGACTTTCTGAATTAGACATTTTAGGGGTGATATATTGAATTTCTCGTAATTTTGGAGAATCGTAACTATTAGAAGAATGTGTGTCCCACTCAGATCCTCTCGAACCTTACCATAATAGAACATAAAAGCTCAAACTTCCGATTGTTTGAGAGCCTTCTCTGTGGGCCGTAACTCATGCTGCCACGTGGAGGGGAGGTGCGGGGAAATTAACAACCACTGGGAGCAGCCTGCAACTGCTGCTCCCAATAAAATAAAATATATGTTTTATAACTGCCACACTTCCTTTCTGTTCAACAGTTGCTGTAAAAAAACCTGGCTTCCTTGCCTTTCAGAGGAATAAGTCTGAGGCACACATTCTTGTGAATTATTAATACTGGTAATAGGATTCACGTCTATTTACCCACAATGTCAACTGGTTTGGTTACTCACACTTAATTGGCTTTTCTTTCTTTTTTAGTAACCTCCTGGCATATCTTGGGGCCATTTTGAAAAAATGTGATTTATACTCATCTTCTCTCAGTGTCCACTGCTAGGAGCAGCCAACTTTAAAAATAAATAAATAAAATAAAAGCATCACATAATTTGGGCAGGAAGGAAATCACGGTTTTGAAGTTTAAAGTGTGGCCTTTAAATGGTTTCATCTTCAAAACAGTTCCACTGTAATAAAAAGAGATAAAGGAGAAAAAAAGATTAAGGGACGAGGATTCGAGTATTACAATATAGGAGTGAAATTGAGCAAAAAATAAATTTCAGCTGAATATGGGGAAAAATTGTTTCAATGAGCAAGTCCTTTAGACAATAAAATAAAAGAAAATGTTCTTGGCACAGTAGTAGAAGTCCTATTGTTTGAGGCATTTAACTCTAGATGCAATGATGTATTGAAAATAACAATGCCAAACGGCAGTGGATGGGCATGATAACCTGAGAGGTCTTTTCTGGCTCTAATATCTATGATTGTGTGATTCAATTCAAATGCAGTAGTTTACTGTATCTCCAGTGTGTAATACACTTCAATTGTGAAGTGCTACAATTTCAACACTAATACATTTGAAGTGACAGACATGTCACCTAAGTACCTAGAAGAGGTGTTTGAAGTGCTCCAGAAAACAAACCTCCCACCGTGGATATATTTATATACATCTCTATTCCTCCATCATACCCATAAGCAGTTGTAGTTCATTAACAGGGAACTGCATTAAATCATCTAAAAGTCCATGTGCGTGAAATTATTCCACGAAGAAACAAATAAACTTAATCTTGCTAATTTCATGTAAAATAATATTTGTCTGCACCAAGACACTGATCAAAAAAGCATGTAGAGGACTACAATTTTGAAGGAAGTCTGTCTCTATCAACATCAAAAACACTGAACTGAGAAATCCACAGTGTATAAATGATGTTGGGAGTTTTGCTATTACGTCTCTATTTAGTGATATAACACTTGTGACTGGTCTCTGAAATATGCCAGCCATCTCATTCCTGGCCGAAAAAAGAAAAAGAAAGTTCTCTGGTAATCCTCTCTTTGAGTCAGTCTATGCTGTTTTGTTTTGATTTATTTTGGTTTTTTCGGATATGAAATAGAATTCTTGAATTCACAGGTTACTTCTTGATTACTAGTGAATATGAAGGGGGGAAAGAGGAGGGCTTGATTGCATGAGTTCCATTTTTATGAATAGAACTTCCTTGAAGACAGTGGCACCACTCAGCCTAGATTGTGGGACATTCAACAAGTTAATAAAGTAACTTCAGAGAAGCCAGGATACAGATATCATAGGCAGGCAGTGTTTCTCTATTAACACTACCCTGTTTTAATGCTACCCTGTTTTACTGTTAATGTTCCAGATTACTTAAAAGAAAACTTAACTGTTCTTCTCAGTCCAACTGGCTATTAATTAACCTCTCACTTGAATAAGACCTTTCATTTCAGAGATAAGTGTGGTAAGGATCTCTATTCAGTGTAGGGATAACATACAGACCTTGTTGAAAGTATTATCATCACAGGCTGAGATGGGAAGTTGCAAAAACCCTCCAAAGAAAGGAAGTGTGGCAGTTATTAAACATGACTGTGATTTCTTCAACACTCCTCTCATGGAGAAATGGGGTCTTCATCCCCTCCCTATGAATTTAGGTGGGGTTATGACTGCCTCAAGCAATGGAATATGGCAGGGATGATCCTATGTGATTTCTGCAGCAAGGTCATAAAAGTCTATCCATCTTCCACTGCAGTCGCTAGAACATTCACTCTCAATCCTGAGTGCCATGTAAGAGGTCTAAGCTTTCTGAGCTCACAGTGCTCTGGAGGGGCCAAACCACACGAGGAAGCCACACTGTAGGTAGTTCTTGCCCAGCTACTTATGAATCCTACCCATGCAGACACCAGGCAGGTGAGTAATGAGATCTACAGATTATTCTAGATTCCATGATTTGAATCTGCCACTCTAGACATTGTGGAAACGGGATAATGATCTCTATCATAGTTCTCCCCAAATTTCCAAGCTGCAAAACCCATGAGCATATTAAAACAGGGGCTGTTTTAGACCACTAAGTCTAGAGAAGTATGCCATACAGCAATAGCTTTAACCAGGACTGGAAGCGAAATGGGAAGGAGGGAAGAAAGGAAGAAGCCAGAAAAAAAGCAAAGAAGGAAAGAAAAGAAAGGAAAGAAGGAAGAGACTAAGGTAAAGAAAAAAGAGTAGTATGTTCAGAGATGTCTTTAAGACAGGCATCCTTCATGTTTTACCACAAATGAGGGACACATAAAATCCTTCTGCTAGCTCAGCACCCATTGTGCAGCGGTTACAGCACCAGCCACATGCACCAAGGCTGGCAGGTTCAAGCCTGGTTCAGGCCAGCTAAACAACAATAACAACTGCAACCAAAAAAAGCTGGGCATTGTGGTGGGCACCTGTAGTCTCAGCTACTCAGGAGGCTGAGGAAAGAGAATTGCTTAAACCCTAGAGTTTGAGGTTGCTGTGAGCTGTGACGCTACAGCACTCTACTAAGGGCAACAAAGTGAGACTCTGTCTCCAAAAGAAAAAAAAAAAAATCCTTCTGCTATCTTATTTAGGTTTGCCTTCCTCAGAGACAATAGTTCAATTTAAGTAAGGATTAGTCAAGTAAATTGGATTCTTTTCAAAGCATGGAAAAATGGGGGCGGGGAATGGAGGAGAAATAAGTATCTTAATTTAGGGAGATCTTTACTGAGTAATACACATTAACTCTTGCTTAATTGAGCAAGAAAAAATGGTAGTAAAACAAAGAAAAGGTCAAAAGACAATTGAAAATACAAGTACATATAATTTCTGCTACAAAAGGAGCATGATGATTAGAACTCGAGACTTTTAACCAGAATTGTTGAGGCTCAGAAAAAAATACCCCAAACTAAAGACTTGAGAGGCAGCCTTAGAAATAGAGAGCTTCTTTTCTGATTTCTTCTGTCCTCCGTCTGAGTCCCATCTCCCCCCCAGCCTAGCAGCCATAGAAACTAGAATTCTTCTTTCCCAAGGTGGGTCATAGAAACCAGAATCCCTTTTCCCCAAAATCAATGATAAAATGTAAAATTATTCTTCATTAAAACTGGCCATAAAGAAATTATTTGACTTAAATTGCTTGACTGTCCACGATAAGACCCCTCCGCCATATTCCACGGGGAGCCCCACAGAAGAAAGGAACACATGAGCAGAAAAGCCAAGAAGAATTGAGACAGAAAGGCATTGCTGGGGTTCCCCACTCGGCTCTGAACATTAGATTATACCTTTGTTGTCCAATTATTTTACATGGCTTTCTGCATTTTATAGATCTCAAGCATAGACATGGACAATATCCCTGCAACTTTGGGTCTTCCTCTTGAAGACCCTCATTTATACATAATGAACACATGTGTGTGCTCTTTCTCCTATTAATCAACCTGCCTGATGGCAGTGAACTTTTAGAGGACCAAATGCCTTGGACCCTACAGATTCATACAAAGCCTGAAAAACACCAGCCACACATATGATAGAAAATATTCCATGCTGAGAAAAAGCTCATCAACATAACATGTTGTACAACTACCATTTCATACTTTAAAAATTAATTGGTAGTAATACTCACAAAATATATTTTGAAAACTCAAAAGCAAATCACTGTAGACTTTCAGTTCTATGAAAGTCTATTTTTCTTCTCTTATGAGAACACAATTCTCCTACTGACTTTCCAAAAACCTACTCAAAACATGGGATTTCTTGTGTAACTTCATGCAACATAAAGAAAAATTTTCCAAATGTTTAAGTTTTTTTAACTTGCCTATTCCAATTGAGGTTTTCTTTTCCCTTCATACAAATGCACAAAAGCCAGTGTCTTCATTTTTATAATTTTCAAATGTAGCTATCTCATAATCCAGATATTGCCAAATGTGTCCAGAGAATGGTATTGGAGATGAAAGGAAAGGAAAGTTAAAGAGAAGGAAGGAATAAACAGTGACTGGGGACGTGGACTTAGCACAATGGAATTTTTATCCCTTGGAGATAAGCAGTGCTAGTTCTCAAAACAGTTGATTTCTCTTTGTGTGCTAAACAGTTAAAATCTACTAACTTTCTTTGGAGGCTTTCACCTCCCTATAGGGTTAATGCTCATTCTTCACTGTCTCTTTTCTGTTCTGAGCTTGTGTGCTTCCAGCTTTCTCTGCTATTTTCTCTCCATGTCTCTAAATATGGTCCCTTCTGGCCCAGAGTTGATATTCATACTCACTCTATCCTCTACTTCTATGTCCTTCCATTATGTTTTGCCCATTCTACTATTTTCTGTGTTAATAATGTATAGCTCTTATTCTTCATCATAAAATTGGGGGCAGAAATTTTTGCTATTACTTTAAAAAAATTAAGAAGCTGCATATATGTGAATTTTACCCTCTGTCCTCAAAATATTTGTAAACAAGTGAACATATTGTTTACATTATTTAACATTTCAAACTATTAGAGCATTTACAATCATATTTGTTATACCTTTTCTTATGGAAACTGTCAAAAAATTCAAAATGATGAAATTGCCTGAATGGCCATGTATCCATGACCCAGCTTGAATAATTATTAACAATTGGTCAGACACCTTAGAAATTTTAAGCCTGAAAGAACCGTAATGATAACAAGTCACTATTACAGAGACTTTTGATGAGTAAAACATCATTATGGATAACAAAACTGTCATTCTCTAAATTACAAATCTTTATGTTTAACCCATGCTCACTTTGGAAAAATGAAAACAACTTGCATTTGCCTTAACACACGTTATTTGAAATTTTTAATAAATTAAATTCCAATTAAAATAACATCATTATATCAAATATGCTATTGTAAAATACACATAACTCCCAAATGCCCTCCACCTTTTTTTTATACTCATCCCTGACTTGGTATTCCCCACTAATCCTACTTGAAGTCCAGAATTACTATTTTCATCATTTATTTTAACTAGCTTCTTTTAAAATAAAATAATAAAAATATTTAAATTCTGACTTTCTAAGAACTC
Source organism: Perodicticus potto (assembly GCA_963574655.1). NCBI lineage: Eukaryota > Metazoa > Chordata > Mammalia > Primates > Lorisidae > Perodicticus > Perodicticus potto. The sequence continues at coordinate 1,489 of CAUYRH010158144.1, read as the reverse complement.
TTCGTAACTCCAAGAAGGATAAAAGCAAGAAAATAAAATTGTAGCTTTCACAATTAAAATATGTTAATGATTATTATTGCTCTATACCCACTGAGGGTAATCTGGAATAAATCTGCAAGGGTATAGAAGTTTACCCCATTATAGTTTTAACTATAGATCTACATTTTAAAACTAGATACATATTACAGACATTAGTCATTATTCTTCATTCAGTACATTTTCTGCCCTGACTTTATTTTAGCATTAAATAAAAGATTAACTTGCAGTATTAGCCATAGGTAAAAATAAAATCTTATAAGATGTTTATTGACCAAAATAAATAGGGGGCAAGTGCTATTTATTCAGCAAGAGTCTTATGCAATTATTGGCAGCTTAATTATTTCTTTGGTTCTCTTCAAAATTGCTGGTGTTAGAAAGACCTTTCTGTTGTGAGTGAAAGGGGCCTGACCTTCTTTTTTTATCAAGCATGTCTTCTCATTGGAGATTTACTAGTCAGAAAGACTTTGCAAGGTAGAGGATTACTGCATTCCAACAAATATGTCACTCACAGGATCAGTGGAAAGTTCTTAAACTTTCAAATATGAATAGTGGTATATAAGCAAAGAACCTTTTACTTCAGTTTTCTTCCTATCAATTAACATTTTTTTATTAGAAGATGACTGATTACAGAGAACAAAATATTTGACAAATGTTTATAGCGAAAAGTGTTTCCTTCCTATAGAGGTTGACGGTTGACTTGGAGGTCAGGATCACAACAACAATTAACTTTAATTCTCCCTTAATGGTATTTAATCATATCTTCAGATTCATCAAAATATCAAAGGATTCATAAGACAGGTTTTTATAAAATGCCATTTGGATAATGTGAATAATTTGCTCATTGTTCAAATCTTAAGTTTTTATCTTTATTCAGTAAAGTGCCTCCTGCCCTATAGTTATCCACAACCCTAGTACCTGAGGATTTCCTAGGTGTGAATTAGATACAAGGTCCACACACATACTACTTATTAGGCACTAATACTTTGCTGCCTTTATTCTAGGAATACAATACAGAATACAAATTGGAAATCCTATAAATAGGAAGAGTAGTGTACACTTGCCTTAGTTTTGTTCTTTCAATATCCACCCACTCTTAATTTTACAGAAAGTTTTGCCTCTGACTAAAGAGAGAAAAGAGACCAAAATCTACCTTTCCTCACTTATCAAAAGTCAGGGCAGGGTCCAACAAGTGATGTAACTTAACTACCTGTGTGGTTCTTTTCGGACTTTTGAAAATGAAGGGAGATAAACAAATTAGTAGAATTATTTATAACATTGATCTTGGCAGGGATTCACCAATGCCAATTATTATTTTTTTTTAAATACATGTATTTTATTATTCTTCATTACATTATTTCCACCCCCCACCCGTCCGTGATAAGACAGAATTGATTTACAGAAAAGAATACAGAAAACACCAAAGCTCCTGGTAGTGGGAGAGATTTCAAGT
>CAUYRH010158143.1:0-15792 GCA_963574655.1 Perodicticus potto | reverse complement strand
AACTCATGAGCTCAAGTGACCCACCAGCCTCAACCTCCCAGAGTGCTGGGATTACAGGTGTGAGCCACAGCGCCCGGATGTCATCACCCGTTTTCATCTCCCACATCCAGTCCTAATTTCTTTCTTTCTTTTTTTTTTTTTTGAGACAGAGCCTCAAGCTGTTGCCCTGGGTAGAATGCCGTGGCATCACAGCTCACAGCAACCTCCAATTCCTGGGCTCAAGCGAGTCTCCTGCCTCCACCTCCCAAGTAGCTGGAACTACAGGCGCCCGCCAACACGCCCGCCCATCATTGTTGTCTGGCGGGCCTGGGCTGGATTCGAACCCGCCAGCTCAGGTGTACATGTTGGCACCCTAGCCCGTTGAGCCACAGGCACCGAGCCATCTAGTCCTAATTTCAATTTTTCCTTCACAATTTTTGGGCCTCAATACATCCATGCCCCAGAGGTCAACCTCCCCTCCTTCCAAGTTAACCTGTGTCTTTTTTTTTTTTTTTTTTTTTTTTTTTGTGACAGAGCCTCAAGCTGTCACCCTGGAGAGAGTGCTATAGCATCACAGCTCACAGCAACCTCCAATTCCTGGGCTCAAGCGAGTCTCCTGCATCCGCCTCCCAAATAGCTGGGACTACAGGCGCCCGCCACAACGCCTGGCTATTTTTTGGTTGCAGCCATCATTATTGTTTGGCAGGCCCAGGCTGGATTCGAACCCGCCAGCTCAGGTGTACGTGGCTGGCGCCTTAGCCCGTTGAGCCACAGGCGCCAAGCCGTTAACCTGTGTCTTACTGTCACCATTTTGCTATCCTATTCAAAAATCTTCTCTGGTTCCCTATTTTCTATCATTTAAAATATAAACTTCTAAGAGCCCATATAAACACAGCTCCAAATCAGCCCACCTACCTTCATTTCACTACTAGCCATTGCTACTCAGGTCAGTCTCATCACTGCCCCAAGAACATCCTCAGTATGTCCTTTTCCCAGGCTTTTTCATCTCCAAAGTGAATGGATTTTTCTTATTCTCTTCATCTCTTGTACCTAATATGCTTTTATTTTTTAAGATCTGATATAAGTTACAATTCCTCCGTGACAACGCTCGTAACTGCCTAAGTATTCTTCTCCCAAAATACCTATGGCATGAGGCCTGTACTATGCAATTAGTAATATACTTGCATATTTTAAAATTTTGCCTGGCATATTAATAGGGGGTCAATAAGTGTTCATTCACTCAGTAAGTGTTCATTCATTCTTTTCTTTTCCCCTTGCTCCCAATTGGACTGTAAACCCTTAAAGAATACGAGGTTGTCATTTTTCCTAATCTTCCAGAGCACCTAACAGAGAATTAAACTCATAGCAGGTCACTAAAAATAATAGTTTAGTAATTTCTCCTGTTAAAAATTTCTTAAGAGGAAATAAAGGGATAAGACATAATCCTAAAGAACACAGTTGAAAATAATCCCTCTCTAGTATAAAATAAGATTCTTGACTTTTCTACCTCTGATTTCCAGCTCAGAAATAGTACAGTCTTCTGACTCAAGAAGTTAAAAGTAACTGTGCTCATGACATCACAAACACACAGTGTGGTCATGATTATAAGAAGGTAGGGGAGGGTGGCAGGGATAAAGGAAAGCAAGTCAACTGAAAGAAACAAGGTGAAAGAACAGTGTGTGATTTTGTTTACTTCTTAAATATTGATATTTCTGCTCATTCCTTTTTTTTTTTTTTAATTGGCCATATTTTCAAAAGTTTCCCTCAACAGGAAAAATCTAATAAATTTGTCAGTGAAGCTGGTATCTGGAAAAGCCTCTACAAAGCCCAAATCCTTTTGAAAAAGACAGCTTGATCTTCAACAATGCAGCACAATGCAGGGGAGTCCTCCAAATATTATGAGTGAAGACTCATTCTGGTTGAAACATAAGCATCATCTACCAGTCATCCGTCAGATACAACAAAGAGGTCACATTGGACCCGTACAGACTTTGAAAAGAAACTGGTCTGTATTAACATAGTATAGTTTAGCCCTGATTATCTACAAGCAGGTTTTTCACTTCATGAATTTCTGAGGGCAAATCCTTAATCCAAAATTGTCTGTTCTTTGCCATCAGTATACTCTCCTTACTATCAGGTGATACCAGCTTGGGGGGAGGGGGAAATGGGAGGAGGGAGGACATTTGGGGGGATCTCACCTATTGTGCATGATGCAACGTACATTTCAAAACTATTAAGAAAGGAATAAAAAAATACAGGCTTAGAAATGCCAATTTATTTCAATATCAGTATGATCCCAATAATGAACATAAATTTGGTTTAAAAAATAATGCATTTTTGAGAATCACTTGAGGCCAGTAATTTAAGACCAGTGGGGCAACATAGCTATTTATTTAATTTTTTAGAGATGAGGTCTAAAAAGTGAATTTAAGTTAGCCAGGCATGATGGCATGCACCTGTGGTCTCAGCTATTTGGGAAGCCAGATCAAGGTTGCCATGAGCTTCAGTTGACTGTGCCACTGCACCCTAGCCTAGGCAAGAGAGCAAGACCCCATCTCTAGCTGAAAAAATAAACTAAGAAATTTCTTTGTCAAGTGCTAAATTACCTATGACAGTGCTCCCTACATTAGCAGAGATAACTATGTACTTGAAACATAATACTGTCCTTACCGTAAGCTCTTGAGAATCCATCCTTAGTCTTGAGTCTTCCACACAGGTTGGTGAACTATGAGATAGGCATAAGCAAAGCTCTGCATAGTAAGGTGTCTAAATATAAAATCTTCTTCAAGGGATCTTAAGTCTCCTGGATACATCCCTTTAGGCCAGGATGGTACAGAAGAGTCACAATGTACTAGTGCCTGCCTAATTCCTCGTCCTTGAGTTCTTGCACTAAAGGGCTCAATATTTCTCACTAAATCCATCCTTTGTTCAAAGACCTACAATGAGCCTATTGACCCTTCTATCAACACCCAACAAAAGTCTGGCCTCTGAGGCCCCTCCTCCCTCTTGCTTGCTCTGTCCATGACTTGACTAACCAATATTCTATCCAGTCACTCTCATTTACTCCCCGCCCCCACAACTCAGTCATTCATACCATGACTGCAGACTGCACATTCTATACTTTGTTTGGAAGATCCTTTCTTTTCCTTTATTCCCAACATCGTAACCATTTACTTGAAAACTCATAGATAAGAAAAGTAATTCATCCAAGGTCATATAGTAAAAAGCAGATCCAATATCTGAATCAAAATCTAACTACAGAGCCCATACCTCTGACTAACCCACAGCCTCACAAGTCCATTTCAAAATTTACTGATTCGTTAATCTCCCCTAATTTATCTCATTGAGTCCTACTTTGTCACTTCGTTTTCTCAGCCCTTACACACATCAATTGTAGAACATTAAACTTGGTTTTGTTTATACACTCTTTCCTAAATGTTAAAGCTTATAATAATAGTTTGTTTTCCCATTTATATACCATCTTTCCCCTCCACCTCCCACCTCAAGGGCAAGGACACTTGACTTTATATCTTTTATATCTCCCTAACACCACTCACTGGAGCTTGGACCCTGCTTTATCCATAGGCGTATATCTTATATCTCCCTAACACCACTCACTGGCGCTTGGACCCTGCTTTATCCACAGGCGTATTCATTCACTATTCAAGGATTTCTTATTTAAAAAAAAAAAACAACTCCCTTCTATCACTTTAAAAAGCCAACTGAATTCAGGCATTCGTGAGAAAATTGTCCTGCATCTACCTTCCAGGAACCCAAATTTTGGCTTTATTTTATCAGGGAATACTGAGAAGATTCCACAGTCTACTTGTTATTCCATAGCTCCTAAGTTCCCATTGGAAAAATACTGCTGAGGTCACATTTCAAAGCATTGTTTGGTGGGATGAGTGGGGCAAGGAGAAGGGTACTCATACGTACATACAGACACACACACACACACACAGAGTAATGCCCTCTACCAGCATCCTTAGCATGCCTGAGATATTCAAGAGTGCCAAAAATTGACAAATGGCACTTAGCACCCTCTTAACAATCCGAAACTTATTTTTAATGCTGAATTATTCCATCATAATTCACTTGGTTACATACACTAAATCTTAAAATTCCAAATAAAGCTTTCTGAGAAATGAGAATAGTGGTGGACTACTGGACTGCTCTACACTTATTCCTAGATTTAGTCAACGCTTCAATCCCCTCCCACTGGAATAAAATATGCAATTCAACTAGGGTAAGTTGCTAAGCACAGATATAAATAGAATTCACTCAGATATCATCACTAATACTGGCACCAACCAACTCACACAGATCAAAGCAATTAGTAACAGTGAACAAATTCTCAGAGGCCATATGGGATTTTTAAACATTAGATTTTGGTCTCCAAAATAAATCTTTTTTTCTTATTATTATTATTTTTTTTTTTGTAGAGACAAGAGTCTCACTTTATCACCCTCGGTGGAGTGTCGTGGCGTCACACAGCTCACAGCAACCTCCATCTCCTGGGCTTAGGCGATTCTCTTGCTTCAGCCTCCTGAGTAGCTGGGACTACAGGCGCCCGCCACAACGCCTGGCTATTTTTCTGTTTTTGCAGTTCGGCCGAGGCCAGGTTTGAACCGGTCACCTTTAGTATATGGGGCTGGCGCCCTACTCGATCGATAAGCCACAGGCGCCGCCCTAAATATTTCTTTCAATAGGAAAAAAAAAAGATTTAGCAAATAAAGCTTTAAGAAAACCTGTAAGTTGTTAGTGACATAAAGCCACCAAAGTCCAACTAACAATTAGCTTTCATTCATTACTGGTCATCCTGCTTTAAACAAATCAGCAGACAGCCCTTTCTTTAACAAAGTTTTACTTTTTTTTTTTTTTTTTAAGGAAGTCTTTAGTATTAACTGAAAGAAAGAAGTCAAATGAGGCAACATCAGAAACAAAAAATTAGTAACAGTTTGGAAACTATCTTCCATCTTTCCTTCCTGTTTGAATTCATTAATGACCAAAGCTGATATCTGTTCAATTCTAAATTATTCATGTTAATGGACAGTTATTGACAGAAGGTGCTGATACTCCAAAACAGGGGGGGAAAAAATCGAAAAAAAATCTATTTTGGTTTTGGAATGTATGTTTTCAGCATATTTACCTTCCCAATTATTTCTAGCATTAGCTAGTATTTATATTCATTTGCAATCTCTACGTACACAGTAACTGGCCACTTGGTCAGGGAGGTGCTGTGAGGCATGCTAGGTCGGGTCACTAGTGGAAATTAGAACAGACTGGTATTTAGCCCACAGATGAGCAACATTAATTTCATTAATTTTACCTTTCTGTTCAGTTTATAGCAGGTTGGTTACTAAACTTTAAAAGAACTGCTTGAAAAACAATGAAGACAATAATTATAGTGTAATTAATTCTTTGTTGTTTGCCTATAATGTACTCAATTGGTAAGTTATTAGCAGCAACTGTTTGACTCCAGGTCTGTTTCTCCCTAGCTGCCCAGCGTAAGTCTCCGCGGTCTTCTCCTTCCCATAAAGAATGCGATTTCATCTATTGGGTAGAAAATTGTCTACTTGTTTTTTATTAAAAGTTATATAGCATGGAGAACGGTTTTAAATTATTTAGGGATTAGCACTACCCTTTGGGACTGGTCTTACCAGCACCTCCTCTATTCTGTCCTCCTCCACCTTTGAAATAGGTTCTGAAAGACAAAAGGATCCAGCCTCCTCGAAGATCTAAATACTAGGAACTCTGAAAAATTTCCAGCCTCTATATAAGGCAGTTTATGTAGTACTTTTAAAAAGAAAAGAAAAATAAAAATTAAAGTCCTGCTAATTCTTGGCTTTGCATTCATGAAAACAAAACTCCCTCAAAGTTTGCGGGGAAACTCTCAGTAAAATTCCACCAGGCAGCTTCTTTTAACTTGCAAATCTTTAATTTTTACGTGGTTATCGTGCCCAGAGAAGCCACCTAGGTCAAACAAACCACCGCGACGGAGGGGAGGCGGGGAGAGAGACAGCGCTGGTCCTTTTGAGCCGACAAGCTAAAAATACGCCTGCCCAGTAAACAAATCCCATTCCATCCCGACCGGAGCCACACCGTTAACCTAGTAATTATGAGAAGACTTAGATCACGCAGCCCCCGGCTTACTCATCATCAGCTTCTCAAGTTTCCATCGGCTCCTGGCAACTTTTCTTTTTTCTAAACTTCCTAGAATCGCTCTCAAACTCTTAACTCTCTCCCCCGCACACACCTTCCTCTCTCCCTTCCTCCATTACTGAGGAAGCGCCTCAGTTTGGCTATGCACAGAGGGTGAGCCTGTATTCCTCTGATGCGGAGACTTTCCACCGAACTTAATCCCGTTGTGCGGACGGCGGTCTGCATCCTGGCCACCCGCAAACTCCACCATCCCTCCCGTCCGGCGTCTGTTCCAACTGCCCGACGCAGCTCGGGGAGCGGGGCAGGGAGGAGTAAAGGGGGAGGGAGGGACGAAGCCAGGAGCAGCCGGGGAGGGGAGGGAGGACGCGGGGTGAAGTATACCCAGAAAGGAGAAGGGGGTGCGGAGTTCGCGAGTCTGAAGGAGCGAGAGGGGCGGAAGCGAACGGGGAGGTTGTCAGGGCGGGGGGCTCCGTTACCCTCGCGGCTCCCGGGGCAAGGCCTTAGGCCGGGGCGGAGCGCGGGGCCCGGCCGCCTCTCCTCATTCCTCGGCAGTGACCCCGGGGTCTGGCCGGTCCCTCCCCCGACGACGATGGAGGCGGAGGTGGTGGCGGTGACTGTGACCGCGGATGTTGCTCCGCACAGGATCTAGAGCTGAAGCCGGACGGGACTGATCGGGACTGGCCTCCCCCGTGGCTTTTTGCCCGCTCCACACCCAATTGCCACTCCGACTACGGCGGCTGGTTCAGGATCAGTGGCTCTCGGCCGTCCGGCCGGAAACAAGCGCCAGTTTCCGGCCGGAGCGGGTTGGTGGTGACACCCAAGCCGCCCCCGGGCCTCCTCCCGCCCCGCCCCGCCCCGTAGCGGCTCCGCCTCCAGCGCCGCGCCCGGAGCTGCTCCCAGTTTGGCGCATGCCCCTCGCGTGACCCCGTGTGTTCCCGGCCCGCGCTACTGCAGACCTGAGCGCTCTAGAATTAGAGCTGGAGGGGGCCAGGGCGGACTCCTGAGACTTTGGGGTAGAGACAGTTGGCAACAGCCCTTGAGAACAGGCAAAAGGGGGCGGAGTGTTCTAGAAAGGTGAGAGGGGTGAAAATACTTTAGACGACTGAAATTCTAGTAACTCTGCACACTCTGGACTGACCAGAGGAAAATTAACAACACTTCTTCCAGAGCATTTCCCTTGTTCCTTCACTCTTGAACATATCCTTCTCTATAAACGCTTATATTTACTTGCATAACAATGATACCTAGTGACATCGTGTTAACACGATCAAAAAAAGTTGTGTAGCACTTTGGTAATACCTTTTACGACCATTGCCACTTAACAATTCAAATATTTATTGAGTCCCTACTATGTCTGCGGCACTGTGTTCAATGATACTGAGAGTACAAAATCAACAAGATAGGGTGGCGCCTGCGGCTCAAAGGAGTAGGGCGCCAGCCCCATATACCTGAGGAGGCGGGTTCAAACCCGGCCAAAAGCTGCAAAAAAAAAATCAACAAGATAATCTAGGACATTAAAGATTTTACAATTTAGTAAAATACATAAAACTATATTATATAAGGCAGAACCCACATATGTGCTGTGAATTACAATGAACTATGAGAACATAAATAAGCCATCTCTACCACATCACAGACTTTCCATATTTGCTGAATGAATGAAAAAATATGAGGTGAATGTAGACTGTTTCAAGTAAGAAAAGCCATTCAATAAATACCTCTTTATGGCAAAAGGGGGCCAGCCTCTGCTATACATTAACCAAAGAAATCTGAAATTTTAATTCAGACTCCCAACATATCTGATCTGAATATTCAAAGTAATATTTATTATCTAAATTGTGCCCATTAGGCCTCTATAAAAGCAAGTATTACAGTCTTCTTTCCCCTCATCTGAAGTCCTCATTTTCTAAAGGGGAGGGGGGTAGCATAGACACCTTAGAATTATCCAACTCAAACTAGGAATCTGACACCTGAAACAGGAAACTTCCTAGACAGCTATATCTCTTAGGAATCCCCCTGGGTTTACAGTTGAAGATTTAGGGCTGGGCCTGGGGCCATTCATACATACTAAGGCCAAATGGGCCAGTATGTCTTACGTGTGGCATACCCAGAACTCACAACACAGGGTAACAAATACAGCCATGCAGCCTGGGCTTCAAGTATTCAGGCCACAAATTTTGGCTACTGTTTAGTGGCAAATTGAGGGGGAGAGCAGGATGAAATTTGGTCAGCTAAATTGATTCTAACTTAGTAGATTAAGGTGTCTATGTCATTCACACTACTACTTGCTAGCTACATCTGCAGTGGGAGGGCAAAGCCACAGAGAAGGAGCCTCAAAAATCTGAAAGCTGCCTCATTTTACCACAGCCCTCCAGAACAGTTATGCCCATCTGTTAATTACATCTTTCTGGTTCTAACACCATTGCCACAGACTCATTAGGACCAGCTACGGAGTTCACAGGCACTCTCCACTCTCAGTATAAGACAGACCTTTTCCTTTGGCAGTGACCAAGAAAGTCTCCGATTTGAAATCTGGGCCAAGTTGCTGGTCAAAGATATTTAAGTAACAACACTTTATAGGCTTGCCTGGAAATTTAGGGGCCAGGAAGTGATGGGGTTGTAGTTGCTTTGTGCCTGTCCCTTGCTCTGACCACCCATCACTCATTGTTGTTTGTGCAATTGCTCAATGGGCTGCTTGTCTCTGGTCAGCCCAGGCTGTGTGGGTAGCAGTGTGGTTCAGCTAGGCTAGCAGCCAGGCCACCTGGGTTCTGGTCCCAGCTCAGCCAGGCCCTATCCATTAAATAACTCCTTTCCCATTCCTATGTGTCATTTTATCCGCCTGGAAACTAGGGTCTTCTTCTCTAGTGATGGGCAAACTATCGCTACGTTAGATGCTCAGAAGCAGCTGTCAAATGGAGACGTCAGCAGCAGCCAGAACACAGTGGATTATTTTTTGCTCAGGGTAGAATAATATGGAAAAAAATAAAAGCAACAGAGAAAACCCTCCCACACCCCTTCAATTGCTATTCAATACAAAGTTCTTTTCCACCCTACAGACCTGTTTTTGTTTACTTATCTAGCATTTCTAAGAGCTGCTTCAAGAAGCTTCCTGAGCTTTTACTTCACTTTGAGCAAAAGCAGAAAAGCCAGAACTTTGCATTTCACCAGAGAAACTACAAAGAGAGACTGGGGCTCTAGATACCAGAGCTAATAGCTACAATAGGGAGAAATGTTCAGAGAGAGCTGTTTTGTAGCAGGGGAGGAGGAGTTATTTGCATTTATATGCTTTTGTGGGGGAAAAGAAAGCCAAATCAAAATAACTTCCTTTCCACTGCCACCACTATAATTTAGAGCATTGGTTGTGAGGAAGTTTAAAAACTACATACTGTATGTGTCTAGGAACCTCAGACTAACTCAGAATCCTTGGGACTGAAGACCAGAAATCTACATTTTTTAAAAAAAAAAATCAGGGGCTCTGGGGCGGCACCTGTGGCTCAAAGGAGTAAGGCACCAGCCCCATATGCCAGAGGTGGCGGGTTCAAACCCAGCCCCAGCCAAAAAAAAAACCACACACACACACACACACACACACACACACAAATCAGGAGCGCCTATAAAACTAAATACTTCCCTACCCTATGACCCAGCAATTGCACTCCTAGGAATTTAACCAATAGAAATAGTAACATATGTTCACAAAAGATTTACACATGAATGTTCATAACAGTTTTATTCATAATAACTCCAAACTAGAAACATCTCAAACATTGATCAACAACAACAACAAAAATGGATACTGGTATTGTTCATACAATGAATTAGAATTTTTGTTTTTTTATGTATTTATTTATTTGTTTTTGAGACAGAGTTTCTCTTTGTCACCCTCGGTACCGAGTGCTGTGATGTCACAGCTCACAGCAACCTCAAACTCTTGAGCTCAAGCAGTTCTCTTGCCTCAGCCTCCCCAGTATCTGGAACTACAGGCACCTGCCACAACACGCGGCTATTTTTAGAGATGGGGTCTCACTCTTGCTCAGGCTGGTCTCAAACCTGTGAGCTCAGGCAATCCACCCGCCTCAGCTTTCCAGAGTGCTAGGATTACAGACGTGAGCCACCAGAAATACAATTTTTAAATGCCATTAAACAATATAGATGAATTTCAAAATCACTTTTGTTTTTTTTTTGTTTGTTTGTTTGTTTGTTTTTGGTAGAGACAGAGTCTCACTTTATCGCCCTCGGTAGAATGCTGTGGCGTCACAGCTCACAGCAACCTCCAACTCCTGGGCTTAGGCGATTCTCTTGCCTCAGCCTCCTGAGTAGCTGGGAATACAGATGCCCGCCACAACGCCCGGCTATCAAAATCACTTTTGGAGAAAAAAAAAGCTAAAGCCATTTATGTGAAATTGAAGAATAGGCAAAAATAATCTTGATGATAGAAATCAGAACTACCTATTGGGAGGAGGTACAGATTACATAGAAAGGAACATGAAGGAACAAACTTTTGGGGTGATAGAAATGTGTTATATCTTGGGGCAGCGCATATACACCGAGGCTGGCAGGTTCGAACCTGGCCCAGGCCTGCTAAACAACAATGACAACTGCAACAACAAAAAAATAGCCAGGCATTGTGGCGGGCGCCCGTAGTCCCAGCTACTTGGAAGGCTGAGGCAAGAGAATCTCTTAAGCCCAAGTGTTTGAGGTTGCTGTGAGCTGTGACGCCACAGCAATCTACCGAGGGGGGCATAGTGAGGCTCTGTCTCAAAAATAAATAAATAAATAAATGTGTTACATCTTGATAACAATAGTTATACATGTATATCAAATTACATACGTAAGATAGATGTATGTGAATTTTGTCTCAATTTTAAAAATAGAAAAAAATTTTAAGTTGCTTCATAACACTTAGCCAGGTCATAAATTTACATTTATTTGTGGGTTATTTGATTGATTTTTGCTTCACCCATTAGATTCTGAAGCTCCATGACGTAGTTCAGCATTTTATGCATAGTACTTAGCATAGTATCTGACCCATGACAGTCATTTATAAAATATCTATTGAGCGAATGAATGAATGAATAGCCAGCCAATTGATGGCTGAGAACCATTACTTGGTAGTTACCATTTCACATCCGGACTCTAATGATAGCCTAACTGGGTCTCTCTATTCCCAGGCCCTCTATTTGCTGAGGCACCATTGCTAGATTGTATTTCCTAAAATATTTCCTTGATCTTTTCTCTCTTTTCAAAAGCTGTAGCAATCATGTTAATTGCTTAACCAATGCCCTTCCCCTTTCTTCCTCCTTGCTTTTAGAACCTTGATTAGGTTCAAGTATGCATTCTTTGCTCTGCGGCTATGGGCCTCAGGGAGATTGGTTGCAGAGGAAGGGATGGGGGCTGAGTAGAAGGAAAACACTGGTGGATCACAGGGTTCCATTCCTTTAACCAGTGCTGGGTTTAAGCATATAATAAGAGTTCTGACTAATATGAGATGTGAAAACATCTGCTGGAGGCTTTGGGGAAAGACTTCTTTGTTCTTATAGAGAGACAGACATTTTTCTTCAGCTGCAGATTGTTATTGGGTTTGGAACTGCTATGCTGGTCGAAGAACAAACTGACACACTAAGGAAGGCAGAGTATAAAGATTAAAAGAATCTGGGTTGCTCGGCACCTGTGGCTCAACGGACTAAGGCGCCAGCCACGTACAACTGAGCTGGCGGGTTCGAATCCAGCCTGGGCCCACCAAACAACAATGACAGCTGCAACCAAAAAAAGAATCTGGGTTGGTGGCTCACTACTGTAATCTTAGTGCTCTGAGAGGCCAAGGTAAAAGAAAAGTTCGAGACCAGCCTGAGCAAGGCATTGTGGCAGGAAGTTGAGGCAGGAGGATTGCTTGAACCCAGCAGTTTGAGGTTGCTGTGAGCTAGGCTGACACCAGGGCACTTTAGCCCCGGCAATAGAGCGAGACTCTGTCTAAAAAAAAAAAAAGAAAATCTGGGTCTTTGGTGAACTGCTGAATTAACCAATCTGAACTGGTCCTACTTGAAATTCTTGTTACATGAGATAATATATCTTCCTTATTTTGTTAATAAAGCCATTTCAATGTAGTTTTTTTATTACTTATAATCAACAGCATGTAAACTAATAACATGTCATCAACAACTCTTCAATATCTATAGAGATCTAGATAAAATTCTTTAGTCTCCCTTGTAAGAGTCTATACGGCCTTATTTCAGTCTGGTCCTAACACTAGACTACATCTTTCTAATTTCCTTCTCTGTATTGGTGTTCTACTTCCTTTACAGGCAGTGCTTTACAGGTGGATGTGCTGGTAAATTTAACAGCCAGCTCTCTGGAGGAGAAAAGCCCTGATTTGTAGCATTAGCCAATTTCCATAGTGCAAATATTTCTACCACTGATGATTTCATGCTACTAATGTGTTATTACTGACTAAGGAGTTAGGAAGAATTGTGCAGTCAGTTCTAGCAGTCAATTCTAGCAAGCCAGTAAGAGACAGCTTGAGCTGACTCCAGTATACTACCATGTTACTTTCCAATTTTCTCCCCTCTGTAAGTTTTCTCCCTAGATAGAGTTCAAGGCCCAGTGTTTACCACCTCCTTGTAAAGACTTTGTGTAAAGCCGGGCCCTATGGCTCATGCCTGTAATCCCAGCACTGTGGGGGGCCCAGGGGGGTGGATCCCTTGAGCTTTTAAGTTCCAGACGAGCCTGATCAAGAGCGAGACCCTGCCTGTAAAAAAATAGCCAGGCTTAGTGGTGGGCCCCTAAAAACAAAATAAAGACTTTGTTAGAGTCTTATACTCTATTTTTTATAGAGACAGAGTCTCACTTTATCGCCCTCGGTAGAGTGCCGTGGCGTCACACAGCTCACAGTAACCTCCAACTCCTGGGCTTAGGCGATTCTCTTGCCTCAGCCTCCCGAGTAGCTGGAACTAGAGGTGCCCGCCACAACACCCGGCTATTTTTCTGTTTTGCAGTTCGGCTGAGGCCGGGTTTGAACCAGCCTCCTTTAGTATTTTGGGGCCGGCGCCCTACTCGGTGAGCTACAGGTGCCGCCCTGAGTCTTATACTCTAAATGTCTTTACCAATCAACTGCGATTTAATTGCCTTAAATTGTTAATTTTCACAAGTATTTGCTCGTAAGTCAACTACTTAATCCACTAATTTAAAAAAAACTAGAAAAAATTAAGATGTCAAAAGAGAAAATAAGTCAGTGACTCAACATTACTTTTCTGCACTTCCTAGTCTTAGGACTAGGCTTTGGGGGAACCCTGAAGAAGAAATTCCCTGCCCCCAGGCCCTAAAAGCACTAAAGATGCTTTATTGTAAATAGGACTTATATCTCTCAATTTGCAACTGCCAGATCCCAGAAGAGCTGTGTTAGGACATTAACTTTTAAAGGGCTCGTGGCTATGTTGGGTGTGTTCCTATTCTGGTCCTGACAAATCCCCTTAGGATGTAAGGATGGGTTTCGAAGGCAATTAGAGGCTAGAAGCCTGGGCAAAGAAGAGAAGCCATTTCCTTAGGCACTGAGGAGAGCTACCTTACCTGATTGGAATGCCAGCAGGGTGGGTCAGCTTCATCTCCGCCTCAAAGGTGACACACCCCAAGGCTTGGAGGAAGCAAGTACTGAAGACTGCCAACACATTGGCTGAGACAAGGAAGAGAGGCCCAGGGATGGAATGACTAAGTCACCCTGCCCCCTGTTAGGTCAGCACTGGGCAGTGGGCCAAACTCAGGTTACTGGAAACTGACAGAGCATTCAGGGGATGGAAGACGGGAGACTCCTTCGCACTTTGCTCATTGCTTTACGGCTTTCCCTTGAGCTCTCTTACGAACTCCTCTTCTTTTTGTGTTGACTGATGACCCACCTTAGCCTCTACAGGTACTGCACACTAAGAACGTTTTCCTAAATTATAAATATATGCTTCTTTTCCTGCATCGGAAAGCTCTGGGGTCAAGTGACTACAGCTACCTGGCATCTACTCCAACCTCTCACTGAGGGGCCTGCCAGTGCCAGATTACTGAACTGGTCAGCTGAGTCCATGTTGCTTATGGTCTGTGGACAAGCCTGCAGTGTAGAGCATAGCAACAACTCATAGAGAAGTCAATGGAAGTCAGGTTTTTTTTTTTAATCTTTTTATTTTTATTAATACATTTTTGTTTATCTTTTTAATTTTTTTTTTTAGTTTTTTTTTTTTTTGCAGTTTTAGGTCGGGGCTGGGTTTGAACCTGCCACCTCTGGCATATGGGGCCGGCGCCCCACTCCTTTGAGCCACAGGCGCCGCCCGGAAGTCAGTTTTTTCAGCTGTAAAAGTATCCGGAATTGAAAAGTGTCACCATTCCTTAGGTAAGCTTTCGGGTTTAAGAAGACAGAAAATAATGAGGTCAGAAGAAATTAGTGAAACAATCTCAAGAACCAGGGAGGAATCCAGGCGTGAGTAAAGTGCTCTAGGAGCACCCAAAGAAAAATGTAAGGCTGAGGCATATTTATTTGTGTGTGTGTTGGGGGGGAGGTTATTCATTTATTTATTTATTTTTGAGACTGAGTTTCACTTTGTTGCCCTGAGTGGAGTGTCATGGCACCATAACTCACAGCAACCTCAAACTCTTGGGCTCAAGCAATCCTCTTGCCTCAGTCTCCCAAGTAGCTGGAACTATAGGTGCCTGCCACAACAGCTGGCTATTTTTTAGAGATGGGGCTCACTCTTCCTCAGGGTGGTCTCCAACTCGTGAGCTCAAGTGATCCACCTGCCTCGGCCTCCCAGAGTGCTCGAATGAACCACCGAACCCAGCCCAAAACTGAGGCACATTCATTTTAAAAGAAAATACTATGTTGGCAAGAGAAAGAAAATCTGAGGGTCTGAATAATGAGGACTGCTAGAAGGAGATTCTGAGTGCTAATCAAGGGTGCTGGCTCTGCAGTGTTTTTTAAGTGGGCTAGCTGCCCCCAGGAAGTGCCTTCCCATTCCTTCTGTAGGCCACAAATCAGACACAAGTAGCAGCTCCATTACTTGCCAGCAAATGATGCTGACCAGATTGCATGCCTCTATATCAACACCCATTATGTTAGCAACAAAGGCTCATCTAAAATAGGAATTAACACAATTACATGAATTGGGGGGGGGGGGTTGTTTTGTTTTATTTTGTTTTTTTGAGACAGAGTCTCATTCTTTTGCACTGGATAGAGTGATGTGGCTTCACAGTTCACAGCAACTTCAAACTCCTGGGCCTAAACAATTCCCGGCCTCAGACTTTTGAATAGCTGAGACTACAGGTGCCTGTCACTATGCTCAGCTACTTTTTCTGTTTTAGTAGAAACAGAGTCTCACTCTTGCTCAGGCTAGTCTTGGACTCTTGATCTCAAGCACTCCATATGCCTCAGCCTCCCGGCGTGCTAGGATTACAGCCGCGAGCCACTGTGTCTGGCCTCATTCTGTTAATATTTTTAAGTGCACACCATATGTAAGACCTTAAGGAGCTTTCATGAGCAAGACTAGGAATTAAAAGTCCAAACCCGATCCTTTTGTAGTTCATAAACGAGATGATTGGGTTTTCATGCGCATGCGTGAGATGTGCCTCCCACAAATCTTGTTATGACGTCGGCACATTACCCGTCTGACATGAAAAAAAAAA
>CAUYRH010158142.1:0-12310 GCA_963574655.1 Perodicticus potto | reverse complement strand
AAAAAATGGCCGGGCGTTGTGGCGGGCGCCTGTAGTCCCAGCTACTTGGGAGGTGGAGGCAGGAGACTCGCTTGAGCCCAGGAATTGGAGGTTGCTGTGAGCTGTGAAGCCATGGCACTCTACCAAGAGTGACAGCTTGAGGCTCTGTCTCAAAAAAAAAAAGAAATAATTTGTGGACTGAGTGTGGTGACTAATGCCTATAATCCTAGAACTTAGGGAGGCTGAGGCGGGAAGATCACTTGAGCCCAGGAGTTTGAGGTTGCTGTCAGTTGTGATGACCCCACTGCACTCTAGCCTGGGTGACAGAGCCAAACCCTATCTCAAAAAACCCCCCAAAAGTCATGACTGTGGGGAGATGCCATATTAGCACCTTGTTTCCCGTCTGCTTTCTGTCCCTGCTTTCGGTGGTGACTGCCCAGTGACACTGTGGCTGCTGTCAGCTGACATCCCTTTCTTTTTCTTTCTTTTTTTTTTTAAATACATGTATTTTATTATTCTTCATTACATTATTTCCCCCCCTTGCTTTTTTTTTCTTTGAGACAGAGTCTCACTTTGTTGCACTCAGTAGAGTGCTGTGGTGTCACAGCTCACAGCAACCTCAAACTCTTGAGCTTAAGTGATTTTTCTTGCCTCAGCCTCTCAAGTAGCTGAGACTACAGGCACTTGCCACAACATCGATCGGGCTATTTCCCTTTTTTTTTTTTTTTTTTTTGGTAGTTGTCATTGTTATTTGACAGGCCCGGGCCAGGTTTGAATTCACCAGCCCTGGTGTATGTGGCCAGAACCTTAACCACTGAGCAACAGGCACCAAGCCCTGACATCCCTTTTCCTTGAGTCTTTGTACAAAGCTTGATGAAACACAACCTTTACATCACTGCCCACATGTGATCAGTGGGAGCCCTCCATGCTGGGGGCTGGCCTTGCTCTCGGTCCTGGGGGGAGAGCTAGAGGCAGATGCTACATGGGCATCTCTATGGGTCTGGAACAATAGTGGTATTTGCCTTTCACACTGTGGCCCCCACCTGGCACCCGGGAGCACCATCTTTCCACCCCATCTTACCTGTGCTGCTTTCCCAGTGGGAAGCCTAGTCTGGCCCCCTTGTCTCCAGGAATCAGATCTTGTCCAGTGGAGACAGTAGCCGGTCATCTTCCACCCAGGGAGGGACCTCACACCTTGCCAAGGCCACAGGTCACTCAGACCCATAGGAGCCCAGAGCCTGACTGCTGTGTCTTCTAAATGTGGACACTGAGGCAAGGAGAGTTCTCTGCCTTGGGCCACTTTAGCTCCTAGGCTGTCTGCTGTGGATCGAGAACCTCGATTTTAAATTCTGCTTATTGCCAGGCGTGATGGCTCCCACCCGTAATCTCAGGACTCTGGGAGGCCAAGGTAGGTGGATTGCCTGAGCTCAGCCTGACCAAGAGCAAGATCCCATCTCTGAAAATAGCCAGGCGTTGTGGTGGACGTCTGTAGTCCTAGTTACTCAGGAGGCTGAGGCAGGAGAATCACTTAAGCCCAAGAGTTTGAGGTTGCTGTGAGCTGTGATGCCATGGCACTCTACCAAGGGTGACAAAGTAAGACTCTGCTTATTTGTGTTATTTCTTGCCTCTTCATTCTAAACAAGTGGGAAGAAAGTGAATCATGCAAGTGCTGATCACAAGAACGCTTCCAGGGCCCCTCACGCTAGGGAGTTCCTGGCAGTGTCTTGGGAAAAGCCATGTGCAGGTGCAAGAAAAGAGGTACAGGGATGCAACCTGCACCCCCATGTGATGCTGCCAGCTGGCCCAGGAGCCAACCCTGCGGTTTCCAGACTTGGAGAGGCCTAAGAGCCAGGTCAGGGGTAGTGGGCCCCTGGGGGCACCATCTACCTACCGACAGGTGCAGGTGCCCCTGGCCTCCCCAGCCTGGCCCTGTCTTCTCCCCGGCATCCTTACACTTCTGCCTACACAAAGGCAGATCTGGCCTGAGAGAGCCACAGGCTGCTCCTGCTTCTCCAGGCCATTCTATGCAGTCCTGGCAGAAGGCCCTTTGTAACCCAGGCTGTGGGGACATCCATAGTCTTCCACTTCTGTGCTAGTTCTTCCAGAGAGCAATGAGAGCCTTCCAGACATCATTTTACCATCCTAAAACCTTGTACTCATTAATAGGTCACCATCAGTAACCACAGGTCACCACAGGTCACTGCAGGCCACTAGCAGGCAGTCTGACCTTTCTAACCTTCCCTCACAGCCTTAAGAGGGGGGCTACTGGTCAGCTCTGTGACACCACCGAGTCAAGGTCTAGAGTCTGCTCCACAGCCCCAGAACCTTGGCTCAAACCCAGTCCCAGAGCTGGAGGTGCTTGTGTGGAGGGATTGACTGGGGCTAGGGACACAGTCATGGCTGAAGCAGCCTAGGCAGCTCTGAAGGTTGCAGTGAACGCCACGAGGCTCCTCATACTGAAGGGCCACTACATGGCAGCAGGTAGGGCAGGACACCCTCCTAGCAAGCAATGGATGGTCCTATGTATTTATTTATTTATTTTTTGAGACAGAGCCTCAAGCTGTCACCCTGAATAGAGTGCTGTGACGTCACAACTCACAGCAACCTCCAATTACTGGGCTCAAGTGAGTCTCTTGCCTCCGCCTCCCAAGTAGCTGGGACTACAGGCGCCCGCCACAACGCCCGGCCATTTTTTGGTTGCAGCCATCATTATTGTTTGGTGGGCCTGGGCTGGATTCGAACCCGCCAGCTCAGGTGTACATGGCTGGCGCCTTAGCCCGTTGAGCCACAGGTGCCGTTTTATCTTTTTTTAAGACAGAGTCTCACTTTATCGCCCTCGGTGGAGTGCTGTGGTGTCACACAGCTCATAGCAACCTCCAACTCCTGGGCTTAGGCGATTCTCTTGCCTCAGTCTCCTGAGCAGCTGGGACTACAGGTGCCTGCCACAACACCTGGCTATTTTTTTTGTTGTTGCGTAGGGGCCAGGTTTGAACCCGCCACCCTCAGCATATGGGGCTGGTGCCCTACTCACTGAGCCACAGGCGTCGCCCTGGATGGTCCTATTTAAAGGAAACACAACAGCTATCTTTAGTTTCCCACTTCAGATGCTTTTAACTGAAAGGAGAACTGAGGGTTGGGGATATACGCCACAGGGGTGTGAGCAGTCAAAGTAGAGGACCAGAGCAGCTCCTGGAAGAAGAAGGCAGAAGAAAAGAAAGGGTGGAGCCGGAATAGTTGGACATTACCCCTGCCACAGCCCAGGGCGCTGTAGGTGGGGGCACTAGCAAGCACACCTTTTGCAGCAAGAGCCCAGAGGGGCCGCTGGCAGGAGCTGCCTGGACCTCCTGGAGCAGAGCAGAGAACCCACCTCTTTCCTGAGAGCTCCAGTGTTGGAGGCTTGCGGCTGCTTCTGGCCTGAAGGTTCCCCTCCTTCCTGCCAGGCCACTGTGAGATGTGCCCCCAGCTCTGCCACCTGCATCCGCAGCTCCAAAACCTCC
Organism: Perodicticus potto; assembly: GCA_963574655.1. Classification (NCBI taxonomy): domain Eukaryota; kingdom Metazoa; phylum Chordata; class Mammalia; order Primates; family Lorisidae; genus Perodicticus; species Perodicticus potto. The sequence continues at coordinate 8,834 of CAUYRH010158142.1, read as the reverse complement.
AGGTGCACTTGGTCCATCTCATGGGGAAGCTCGTGCTGGACAGTGTCCAGCTCAAGGGGTTTCTGCAGCACCTGGGAGGCCATGCAGGAGCAGTGTTAGGGAGGAGGCCGCAGGTGCACAGGGCTGGATGAGAGTATGAGAGGAGCCGTAATCCAGGGTCTCCTCTGGCTGGGTGTGATCATCACATGCAAACCTGTACCCCAACACCTCACCCTGCTCTTCCTGCCTCCTGGCTGGCCCTCAACATTTCTACCTGTGCTCTGTTTTGGACTCCAAGGCTGTGGGGGCAAGTTTGTGCATGGAAGCTGACAGAGGGACAGGCCCTTAACATCCTCTTCCCAAGCTCTAGTCCCAGGTAGAAAGAAATGCTTCTAGAAAACTGCAAGTAATCAATGGGAAGTATGGATTTTTCTTTTCTGTTAATTAAGAAGGGCAGAGCTGCAGGGGCAGCTGCAAAGGAGGTGGGAGGGCTGACGCTGAGTCTCCTGAGAAGCGGGTGGGAGACCTGGAGGCCAAGGAGAGGCAGAGGTGACCAGAAGGCTGGGAAAAGGGAGCTGCAAGGCACAGGAGAGGCTGTAGGTGGCTACAGCGTGGCCAGGGCCTCTGTCTTGGGCACTTTCCTCCACATTGTCCTGTCCCTCATGCAAGAAGAGAACAAGAGTGAGCAGACAGGGAAATTCTCACACTCTCCACACCTTCAACTGTCCTATCTAATTCTCAGGAAGAGAAAATACTACTTTTCCTATTTGGGGATTCCTGTGGATAATTCCCAATAAATAATTTATTTTTGAATTTGTCCCATACACACTTGGTCCACCTCATGAGGACCCTTCATGATCTGGCACAGTTAACTAAAAAAAAAAAAAAAAAGTACAAAAAATACTTCAAGAACATTTTCCCCAGATTGATCAAATCATCTATACTTAAAAGATAAAACCGCAACCTAGTTAAATTTTTTTTTTTTTTTTGGGACACAGTCAGAGTTTTTTTGGGGGGCAGAGGTCAGTGGCATCATCGTAGCTCAAAGCAACTTCAAACTCCTGAGCTCAAGTGATCCACCCACCTCTGCCTCTCAGAATATTAGGATTATAGGTATCAGCCACTGTGTCTGGCCTATTTAAATGTTTTTTTATTTGTAGTATTTGTGTATCTCTGTGTTCGAGCACGAAATTCCAACACAGGCAGAACTGGGAAGGGGCAATACTAAAAACACTAAACGGTCACAGGTCTAGAGTTTCCTTCCTTCCATACGTGTGCAAAGATCTTCAGTCTCACCAACAGAAATGGAAAGTGGTCAAGCTCATCTCCATTGCAACAATAAAGACGCACTTCCAATCAAGACATCAGATGTCATCAAAACACGGTAAGTACATGAAGTGCTGAGTATGTTCACGTGCCTGACATAGCTGTTCCACAAGGTATATACATACTTCACAACATTATATAACATAAATACACAATACTTATTTGCCATTTAAAAATAAATAAATAGGCTCAGCACCCATAGCTCAGTGGTTATGGCGCTAGTCACATACACCAAGGGTGGCGGGTTTGAACCCAGCCTGGGCCAGCCAAATAAACAATGACAACTGCAACAAAAAATAGCCGGGCATTGTGGTGCACGCCTGGAGTTACAGCTACTTGGGAGGTTGAGGCAAGAGAATGGTGTAAGCCCAAGAGTTGGAGGTTGCTGTGAGTTATGATACCACAGCACTCTACTGAGGGTAACATAGTGAGACTCTGCCTCAGAAAAATAAAAATAAATAAATAAACAAATAAATAAATAAAAGAAAAATCTTTGGTGTGGCGCCTGTAGCTCAAGCAGCAAAGGTGCCAACCATATATACCAGAGCTGGAGGGTTCAAATCCAGCCTGGGCCTGCCAAATGACAACAACTACAACCAAAAAATAGCTGGGTGTTATGGCGGCCGCCTGTAGTCCCAGCTACTTGGGAGGCTGAGGCAAGAGAATCGCTTAAGCCCAGGAATTTGAGATTGCTGTGAGCTGTGATGTCATAACATCTACCAAGGGCGACAGCTTGAGGCTCTGTCTAAAAAAAAAAAAAAAAAAAAAAAAAAAAAGAGAGGGCGGTGCCTATGGCTCAAAGGAGTAGGGCGCTGGCCCCATATACCGGAGGTGGCCAGTTCAAACCCGGCCCCGGCTACAAAAAAGAAAAATCTTTGGGAGGTTAAAACAAAAAAAAAGTTAAGGCATCCAATATCTGGAGCCTGGCCTGCGCCTGCAGCATCATGGTATAATTCATGTATTTATAAACTTGAGAGGGCACCTTAAAATTCCCTCTTTAGGTTACCTCATGAGAATAGCGATAGGATAGAATGATCCAGAAGCACAAAACAAGAAAAAGTACATAAACTAGAATTGATCACAATGAAGAACATCTGTACTCCAAAGGACGCCATCAGGAAAATGATAGGACGGTAGGAGGAGAGGCCAGCAGCCCCATGTCTGGTAAGGACTTGTGCCCAGGGACACAGGGAGAACTCTTATGACTCAGCCTTGAGAAGACTGATGTTCTAAACAGACATTTCTCCAAAGAAGACGTACAAATGACCAAGCAGCCCATGAAAATATCATCTGTCATCAGGAAAATACAAATAAACCACAACGAGATGACACCTCATAGCTAGAATCACAAAGAGAAAACAGTTGGTGTGGGTGAGGCTGTGGAAAAAACAGAGCCTTCGCACCCCTGCGGGGGGTGGGGAGGTGGGGGTGGGAGGAGATGGAAATGGTGCTCCTGCTTCAGAAAACAGTCTGGTGGTTCCTGAGAAGGCTGTATGTAGAATCATCAGAGGGACCAGCAATTCCACTTCCAGGTACATACCCAAGGTAATTGAAAACATAAGTTTGCACAGAAACTCATACAGGAATGTTCAAACAGAATTATTTACTGTTCAAAACAACCCCAATGTCTACCTACACACAAGCAGATGAACAAAATGTGGTCAGTTCACACAACAGATACTCAGCCCTGAGGAGTGAGGCTCTGACAGACACACAGATGAACCCTGAAACATCATACTGAATGAGAGAAGCCAGACAGAAAAGGATAGATACTTTCTGACCCCGTCCATGGGAGGCCTGAAAGAGACGACTTACAGAGGCAGAGAGCAGGTAGATGGATACAAGGGCAGGGGATGGGGAGTTTTTGTTTTATAGATGCAGAGTTTCCATTTGGGGTGTATGAAAATTTACACTATATTGTAAATGTGCTTAGTGCCAGTGAAGGGGGCACATAAAATAGTTAAAATGGTAAAATTTGTTATGCATATTTTACCATTATCTTTTTTAAGTTAAAAACCAAAAAGATCTTACGAATTTGGAGCAATCAAACCAAGGTTGTGATGCCAGCCACAGGGGTAACAGGATGGAATTTGTGCTGGAATTCAGGTGGCTTTCAGCAAAGCATGATCACAGCCTTACCCCTCAGAAAAGCACTGGACCAGGGGATCGCAAAGGATGGCACTCACTGTGGTTCTACCAACAGGAGGAGAGCCAACAGTTTTCACCCAGTTGATGCTGAGTATAGCACCCTGGCCATTCCTTGGGCCTGTCAAGTGGGCAGGTGACGTCGGGGCAGCCTGAGGTGCAGAGAGGCCTGGTATGCGGCCCACTAGCGCCGCACCCTTGTCCAGAACTTCTGCCTCTTTCAGTAGATTCTCACTGGTCACACGTGAGCTACTCGAGTTAATCCCACAACAGCCCTCTTCTTGGTAAGGAAGGAGATAAGTGCAGAGAGGGTGGGTGGACATCCAGGGTTACATGGGGCTGCAGTTAGCAGGGGCGCAGAGCCTGCATATGCCCACCCATGGGAACAGCTCTGGTAGGAAGACCCCACACTGCAGTGTCAGCGGGACAGCCTCACCTTCTTCCTGAGCCGTGTCACCAGCAAATTCAAGAGATGCACTCTGTCTCCAAGCTTCCTGAGGGCCAATCCAGTGGACACTTGACGAGCTTGTACAGACCCTCCAGTAGACAAAAGAGACTATTGTCAGGGTCAGTTCTTAAAAAATAAGGTCCTTCGGGGAGATGGACATCACCCTGTCTCTGCCGTCTCCACCGAGGCCTGAGGTCCTGCTGGCTGATGCCAAAGTGAAGACGTTCTTCACAGCAACCCCCAGACAGTCCACATGAAGATCAGACATGTGCTATATATAAAGTACAACTTCTATGCAAAGAAAGGAATGTTTATTTGTAGAAAATCCAACTTACCCATAGTGTGTGACAGAGAATAATTGCTCTAGTCTCCCTACTTAAATCTGGAACCATCTGTTTGAAAATCAGGCAAAAGATGTCTACATAACACATGATTCAAAGAAGAAATCACAGTTGTTATTACAAAGTACAGTCGACGCTCCACAGCTGACCGCCTCCTCAAGCTGACCTAATTTTCACTGACCAAACGTGCACTACATGTGCATGTCAATACAGGAGGCCTACTTCCTGTGGTGAGCACCTCTGTATGCTGACCAGACCTGCCTCATCATGCTCCCTCCCTCCGTAGAGATGCTCTTTGTGACTCATTATCAGGCCTAAGACACTGCAAGGCAACACTACCTGTTGGTCCTCAATACACACAGCAAGCCACTTGGGCCTGAGCATGTTTGTCTCTGATTAACAGACCCTTATCTTAACTCAGCATTCCTTTCTGCTGACTCCTGATCTATTAGACAAAGCCTAAGGCTTACAAGCAGTTGTCAACTGAAGAATCTTTAAACGCACCCTTGAGGTGTCCCACCTTCTTGGGCCAAAGCAAGGTATGCCTTCTACATGTTGATTATGACTTTACCTGTAATTTCTGTCTCCTTGAAATGTATAAAACCAAACTGTAACCCCACTACCTGAGTCCACTTGTTCAAGGCTTCTTTGGCTTGGCTCCAGGCTTAGTCCTCAAATTTGGCTCAGGATAAATATCTTTAAATTATTTTATAGAATATGGCCTTAGGACGGGAAAAGGGAAAGTACAGGTGGGGCCCTGGAGACCACACCCGTCTCCTCTGGGAAGCAGCAGCACTCCCACTCTCCAACCCCCCCTCACATGCCTGCATGCCCAGCACCTTGCTGTACACGCTGGCTCCTTCCAGGGCGCTTTACCCCAGGGAGAAAGAGTGAGACTCTGTCTCAAAAAAACAAAAGATTTTGAGGCTGAGCCTGGGAGGAGCACAGCCGAGTGCTTCGGCCAAGCATCTCCTATGGATGGGCTCTCAGTACATCTGGATTAGGTAAGATGAACATGCAATAAAAGAGGGTAATCAGCCAACGCAGAGGGTGCAGGCACTTCTCATGGCACAGAGAAGTGATTGTATCGGTTGCTGGGCTTGCTTCTGTGGAGATAAATTTCTAATTGACATTTAAGAGTTCATTCAGGCTAGGTTCAGTGCCTGCAGCCCAGTGGTTATGGTGCCAGCCACATGCACTGAGGCTGGCGGGTTCAAGCCTGGCCTGGGCCTGCTAAACAACAATGACAACTGCAACAAGAAAATAGCTGGGCATTGTGGTGGGCGCCTGTAGTCCCAGCTACTTGGGAGGCTGAGGCAAGAGAACCGCCTAAGCCCAGGAGTTTGAGGTTGCTGTGAGCTGTGACGTCACAGGGCAACATAGTGACTCTGTCTCAAAAAAAAAAAAGAGTTCATTCAGGCTACAGTCCTAAGGTTATAACTAACAAGCACTCATTTTATAAGAGCTGTATATTTTGAAGGTTTTTTTTTTTTTTAAGGGCTGAAGGAAACAAGAATTTGTTTTATACCCAAATACATATCTTTGTCATATATTGAGATGGCTGTGGGTGAAAAGGAATATGCTACATAGCTGTCTTTGTGGGGAGGATGGAGAGATCTTCCTCTGTGCAAAAACTGTTAAAGGCAGCTGGCCCTGCCTATTCAGGACATCCCTAAAGATCTGAATAAAGCATTTCCCTGAGGGCTGTGATTATGGGGCTTATTAGCATAATAAGACCACCTCAGCTTCGCTATCTGACCCCCCCATTCCCTGTGTCATCATTTTCCAAGCCCTTTCATTTTTTTTTGGCCGGGGCTGGGTTTGAACCCGCCACCTCTGGCATATGGGGCTGGCGCCCTACTCACTGAGCCATAGGCACCGCCCCAGCCCTTTCATTTTTTAAGACAGGACCGTGCACCTCACTGGGGAGGGGAGGCCATGCTTTGCGACTCAGTTCTCCCTTTTAGGGATCCTGAGAATTTTTTTCTTTACAATGGAAACAGTAATCTCACTGAATGGGCTCAGTAGCAAAATGGAAATGACAAAAGGAAGAACTGACAAACTTAAAGGACAGCTCAACAGAACCAATCTGAACAATGGAGGAAATACACTGAGGGAAAAAAACAGCCTCAGAGATCTGCAGAACAATAACAGAAGATCAAAAAAAGAAAAAGAAAGTATGGAGTTGAAAAAAATACTTGAATAAATAATGGATAAAAACTCCCCAAATTTGGCCAAAGATAAAAACATTTGGATTCTACATTAAACAGGATAAACACAGGAAATCTATGTCCAGGCACAACTAATGAAATTTCTTTCCTTTTCTTTCTCTTTTTTGGAGACAGAGTATAGTGGCAGCATCACAGCACACAGCAGCCTCACACTCCTGGGCTCAAGTGGTCCTCCTGCCTCAGCTTCCCAAGTAGCTGGGAGTACAGGTGTCCAGCACCACGCCCAGTTTATTTTTCTATTTCTTATACAGATGGGATCTTACTCTTGCTCAGTCTGGTTTGAACTTTGATCTCCTGAGCTCAAGGGATCCTCCTGCCTCAGCCTCCCAGAGTGCTGGGATTACAGGTTCAAACCACCATTCCAGGCTGAAATTTCTTTTTTTTAATTGTTGGGGATTCACTGAGGGAAACCAGGTTACACTGATTGCATTTGTTAGGTAAAGTCCCTCTTACAATCGTGTTTTGCCCCCAAAAGGTGTGGCACACACCAAGACCCCACCCCCCGTAGGCTGAAATTTCTTTAAAGATAAACTTGGGATACCACACAGGGAAGTAGTGCATGATCTGCAGGAGACACTGGTCCTGGAGCTGTGGGTTTCTCAGCAGAAACTATCTGATTTCTTGTCAGAAGGAAGCAGAATAACATTTTCCAAGTGCTGAAAGCAAAAAACTGTCAAACCATTGCTTCATATCCAGTAACACATTCTTCAGGAATGAAAGTGAATAAAGACATTCTCAGATAAAAGGAACCAGCAGACCTGCTCCAACAGGATTATTAAAGAGCCCTTCGGACCAGAAGGCGGCAGAGCCCTAGGAAGGCAGAAAGACAAGCTGGAAGGGTAGACATGTAACAGACCACGCTTTCACTCTTGAGCTTTTGAGATTATGTTTGACAGCTGAAAGCGAAAGTTATAATCCTATTTGATGTGTTTCTCAATATATACAAATATTTAAGGAATCTGTCATAAAGGAGGAAGGGCAACGTGTTAAGATCCCTATGTTCCACTTGAAATTGCAAAATGATGATACTAGTGAGGAAAGAAAAACAGCTCATACCAGTCCAAGCTATGTGAGGTGTGTAAAATTTGAGACAGCTTTCAACTTCAGTCACACACCCTCCCCATGGGAGCAATGCTGGAAAGCATTTTATCCCTAGTGTAAAGCATTTTGCTCCTGACTAGCAGCTTCACCCACTGTCTTCCTGTTTCTGGACTTTGTGGTATGAAGAACAATGTATGGCCAATTTATACTTTATGTTATTTTATTTTATTTTATTTTTTTTTTTTTGAGACAGAGCCTCAAACTGTCACCCTGGATAGAGTCCTGTGGCATCACAGCTCACAGCAACCTCCAATTCCTGGGCTCAAGCGATTCTCTTGCCTCTGCCTCCCAAGTAGCTGGGACTACAGGTGCCCGCCACAATGCCTGGCCATTTTTTGGTTGCAGCCGTCATTGTTGTTTGGTGTGCCCGGGCTGGATTCAAACCCGCCAGCTCAGGTGTACGTGGCTGGCGCCTTAGCCCATTGAGCCACAGGCGCCGAGCCAGTTTATGTTATTTTAATGTGAATTCTTGGTAAGCAATTTAGGAACTAGATCTTTTTTCCTTAAAAAGCCACTTGTCACTGTTATTCATATTCAGGGCAACTTGCACCTGTGGGCCCAGGTGGATGTCCTCAAACTATGCTTATTCATACTTTCTGAATCTTACTGTTTAAGGCTGACACTAGTTAACTGTGATAAGGTAAGTAATAATAGTCACCTTACTATGTGATCCCTGGAGAAACCATTAGGAAAACAACACAAAGAAATATCCTCAAATAACGCTGCAGGTAAGTTAAAGTATACTACTAAAGAATGTTCAAGTAAACCACAGGAAAGGAGGAAAGAAGAACAAAAAGCAAAAGTAACAAGAAGAGCCCGGGCACGGTGGCTCAGTCCTGTAATCCCAGCACTCTGGGAGGCCGAGGCAGGAGGATCACCTGAGCGCTGCAGTTCAAGATCAGCCTGAGCAAGAGAGAGATCCTATATCTACTAAAAACAGAAAAATTAGCTGGGAGTGGTGGTGGGTATCAGTAGTCCCAGCTACTCTTGAGGCTGAGGCAGGAGCCCAGGAGTGTGAAGTTTTTGTGAGAGCTAGGTTGGTCTAAGGCACTCTAGCCTGCGCAACAGAGTGAGACTCCTATTTCAAAAAAAGAAAAAAAAAGTAACAAAAAGAAAATAAATTTTATTTTTTATTTTTTTTTGAGACAGAGCCTCAAGCTGTCACCCTGGATAGAGTGCCATGGCATCACAGCTCACAGCAACCTTCAATTCCTGGGTTCAAGCGAGTCTCCTGCCTCCGCCTCCCAAGTAGCTGGGACTACA
>CAUYRH010158140.1:0-18243 GCA_963574655.1 Perodicticus potto | reverse complement strand
ACTTTACTCATAAGAGAAATAAAAATTAAAATCAAATTCAGATATCATGGTTTTACTATCAGATTGGCAAAAATTTAAAAGACTGATAATATATTTTGTTGGTGAGGCTGTAGGAGAAATAGGTATTCTCTCTCTCTCTCTTTTTTTTTTTTTTATTTTTTGAGACAGAGCCTCAAGCTGTCACCCTGGATAGAATGCCGTGGCATCACAGCTCACAGCAACCTCCAATTCCTGGGCTCAAGCGAGTCTCTTGTCTCTGCCTCTCAAGTAGCTGGGACTACAGGCACCCGCCACAACACCCGGCTATTTTTTGGTTGCAGCCGTCATTTGTTGTTTGGCGGGCCTGGGCTGGATTCGAACCCGCCAGCTTATGTGTACGTGGCTGGCACCTTAGCCCGTTGAGCCATAGGCACCGAGCTAGAAATAGGTATTCTCATGTACTGCTGGCAGGAATGAGAAATGGTAAATCCCAATGGAGGGGAATATGGCTATATCTAATAAAACTACACATGCATTTACCCTTTGTTGCAACAATTCTATTGAAGGAACTTACCCTGAAGATATACTTCCAATAATATGGGAAAAAATGTAAAAGGTTATTCAGTGGTAAGAGCACAATTTAGAACCAACTATTAAAATGAGTGTGGTGGGCTCAGCACCCATTGCTCAATGGTTAGGGCACTGGCCACATACACTGAGGCTAGTGGGTTTGAACCCGGCCTGGGCTTGTTAAACAGCAATGACAACCACAACAAAAAAATTGCCGGGCGTTGTGGAGGGCACCTGTAGTCCCAGCTACTTGGGAGGCTGAGGCAAGAGAATCGCTTAAGCCCAAGAGTTGGAGGTTGCTGTGAGCTGTGATGCCATGGCACTCTACCCAGGGAAACATAGTAAGACTTTGTCTTGAATAAATAAATAAATAATAAAACTGGTGCGGTGGCTCACACCTGTAATCCTAGAACTCTGGGAGGCCAAGGCAGGTGGATTGCTGGAGCTCACAAGTTTGAGACCAGCTTGAGCAAGAATGAGACCCTGTCTCTACTAAAAATAGGAAAATCAGCCAGGTGTTGTGGTGGGCACGTGTAGTCCCACCTATTGGGTTGGCTGAGCCAAGAGGATCACCTGAGCCCAAGAGTCTGAGGTTGCTATGTGCCATGATGACACAATGGCACTCTATCCAGGGCAACAGAGTTAGAGTCTGTTTCAAAAAAAAAAAAAAAAAAAGGAGCAAAATTGAATAAACTATGATACATCTACATAATGATTGTATGGTTAAAAAAATGAAGATCTCTGTGAATTCGTATTCAGTGATTTTTTAGTACATATTAAATAAAAAGGCAAAGTGCAAAATATTATGTAATATATATCCTTTTTTGTAAGGAAGAATGGGAAATAAGAATGTGTATAGGCTCGGCGCCTGTGGCTCAACGGGCTAAGGTGCCAGCAACATATACCTGAGCTGGCGGGTTCGAATCCAGCCCGGGCCCGCCAAAACAACAATGACAGCTGCAACCAAAAAATGGCCGGGCATTGTGGCGGGCGCCTATAGTCCCAGCTACTTGGGAGGCGGAGGCAGGAGACTCGCTTGAGCCCAGGAATTGGAGGTTGCTGTGAGCTATGATGCCCTAGCACTCTATCCAGGGTGACAGCTTGAGGCTCTGTCTCAAAAAAAAAAGAAAAAAAAAGAATGTGTATATATGTTCATTTGGGAAAAAAGAAATAGAAGAAAATATAAAATAAAATTCATTACTATGGGGGTGGGTGGAAGAAAATGGGATGAAAGCGACAATAAAAACAATGAGAATATATTTTTATTCACTTCCTGTTCCATGTATAGTTTTAAACTTTTGAGTATATTTCAGTTTTACATATTTAAAAATAAATTTGATCAACAAAGATAGAAAAGTAAAGCCCCAAAGATGAATACCAAAAGAAACAAATATATCTCTATATATAAAAGAAGACTTCAGGTTACTTTAGAACATAGGACACAGTAGGACATAGTCTAAGTACAAAAAGAAATCTAAAGAAACCTTCAATTTTATTTTGTAGGTTTGTTGTTGGTAGAAATACTAGTTCAATTCCAAAACTATCTTATATTTATTGTAAGATAAAAGAAGTAAATATATTAAAGTTGTTGGGAGCTAGGGCTCTTCCTCTAGAAAAGGAAGATACAAATGAGGAATGGATGAATACTCCCGTGGTACTGAACTGAAAGTGGATTATCAGTATGATTTCATGATATAGAAAACATACATATGTTTGCTAACACTAGTCAGCAAAAGGATCTAGAAACAATGAAACCTCAGTAGCTCATCCAATGTCCAGATTTGGGTTCCTACATACCACTGCCCTCTAAAAATGAAGATGCTTGGAGAAAGCTGATTTCAGGTCTGGGACAAGGAAATAACTTAATTGTGCTAGAAAATAAGCATGTGCTCTTATACTGATGGGGACATGTCAAAAAGGAGACAAGGCCAAGTGTGGTGGCTCACACCTGTAATCCTAGCACTTTGGGTGGCTGAGCCCAGAAGATTACTTGAGTCTAGGAGTTTAAGATCAATCTAATCAAGACTGAGATGGCCTCTCTACAAAAAGTACAAACAGGAGCCCAGTGTAGGAGCACGTGCCTATAGTCCCAGGTACTCAGTAGGCTGAGGCAGGAGGATCACTGGGGCCCAGGAGTTTGAGAGTTTGAAGCTGTAGTGAGCTATGATGACTGTACTCTAGGTCCGGTGTAGAGTGAGGTCCTATCTCAGGGAAGGAAAAAAAAAAAAGACAAGGACAGCTTGAAGGGGCTCCCATCGGCCATTTTGGGAAAAATTTTAAGTATCAAAAGCATTGTGTTGGTAATAAATATAGGATCTCATAATGATACTGTCTCTCTTTTATATTTTTACAAAGAGAAAACGATTAGCAACTGATGTGTCTAGGTGAAGAGTAAGCTGGTGGCAATCGAACTATTCCTTCTACTTTTGTCTAAGCTGGAAATCATTTAAAACAAAAAGCTAGGAAGGCAACAAAACAAAATAATGAGATTCTACTTTAATATGGAAAAAGAAAGTTGGATAAACCCGAGGTAGCAAGGTAGAGATATAAGAATGCTAAGGTACTGTAAGTAAGAATGTGGGCAGTACAGCCCTTCTAGCGTTCAAATTGACCACTCCTTAGTTAAATTAAATACATTATGACCTAGAATTCTACTTACGGGTATATATTGATTGGTAGTTCATTTAAACTTTTTATCAAATATTCCAGCTCGGGTGTATGCCCACCTAATGGGCACAATGTAAGGGTAGATGGCACACCTCCTGGGTATGGGACACATACAACAGGGACATCACCTAACAAATGCAAACATCGTAACCTAACCATTTGTACCCTCACATTAATCTAAAATAAAAAATATATATATTAAAAAATATATTTCCAGCTCAGTATCTTCCAGGTGCATGAGAGGTTTACATTTCCTCACCACCTAGAATGTTAGGTGTGGTTATGTAAAATTTGCTTTTACTAATGAAATATAAGTGAATACGACATGGTTTCTTCCCATTGTAGCAGTAATCATGAAAGTTTCTATCATGATAAAGTCTACATCAACCTGTGTCCCACTTCATCTGGGCTGAAGATGTATGAGTAGAAAATAAGTCTTGGCTATGCTTTTTTAAAAATGGACAAATCAATTCTACTTTACAGGAAGGCTGTGATAATTCTCCAAGACAATGCAGCTTAAAGTTTCCAGTGCACTGACTTGGTGTGTGTACAGTAAATGTTAGTTCTCTCTTTTGTTCTTTTTTTTTTGAGACAGAGCATCAAGCTGTCACCCTGGATAGAGTGCCGTGGCATCACAGCTCACAGCAATCTCCAATTCTTGGGCTCAAGTGAGTGTCCTGCCTCCACCTCCCAAGTAACTGGGACTACAGGTGCCCGCCACACACCCGGCCACTTTTTTGGTTGCAGCCGTCATTGTTGTTTGGCGGGCCCAGGCTGGATTCGAACCCGCCAGCTCAGGTGTATATGGCTGGCGCCTTAGCCCATTGAGCCACAGGCACGGAGCCTCTCTCTTTTGTTCTAACATGTCAGGTATCTCCTTACCTGGATCTGTTGGAAGAAATGTGCGATATCTTGATCTGGCTGATTACCAGAGGCCAGCATCCGACTTTTGTTTTCCATGAACTGCTGCAGCTTATCAGAGAGATGTTCAAACATCTCTGCTTGGGGCAGAAGCTTCTTTAGGGAACTCTCCTTTTCTTGCTGCCGTAGACAGAGCTGCTGGAAGCGCTGGCTCACTTCTGCCAGTTTGCCCTGCAGCACTGCTGCTGTAGTGCTGTCTGCGGTCTCCATGAATTGAGTCACCATCTCACGGGTGGCTTCCAAGCTGCTCTTTTGCCGAGCAACGTCCTGCTTCAATTTCTGTCATCAAGAACATGTTTGTCAGTTCCCAGCTCACTTATTCCAGGATATCTGAGCCAAAAATGAATAACATGCTCACTTCCTCAAATGGTGGCCCAATAATTGCAACTGAGCCTTCTGAATACTATACATCTCATCTTCTTAGTTCTTCACCTCTTTGACCACATGATTTTGTTATTGCTACTTTTCCTTCAGCATAATGGTTGCTTGGAAGTTGGGTAGAAATATTTTTACATGGATTAGTAGTCATCTTTAAATCTATTTTTTTTGAGACAGAGTCTCACTATGTCACCCTCAGTAGAATGCTATGGCGTCACAGCTCACAGTAACCTCAAACTCTTGGGCTTAAACAATTCTCTTGCCTCAGCCTCCCAAGTAGCTGGGACTACAGGTGACTACCACTACATCTGGCTATTTTTTTTTTCCTCTGTAATTGTCATTGTTGTTTGGCAGGCCTGGACTGGGTTCAAACCCGCCAGCTCTGGTGTATATGGCTGGTGCCCTAGCCACTGAGCTACAGGCTCCGAGCAGTCATCTTTAAATCTTATTAGAAGATTCACAGAAGTCAATTTTTCTCCTGTTACTTTTTCAACATTATGTAATTATGCCACATGCAAACACACCCTCTGTGCTAGCTTTGGGGACATAGGTCTTACCATATTAGTTGCTAGTGCTTCTTGGATGACTCCTGATGAGAGTGAGGCCATCTGTTCCCCTTCCAGGTTTTGTTCAACTTCCCTGAGGGACTGCAGCAGGCTCTCTAGACTTTCCTGGACACTCTGAGATCGAGCAATTGCCTTTTGTAGCAGAGCAGAGCGCTCAGCCAGGCTATAGGAGAGGCTTTGGAAGTGGCTGAGTATGGAATCTGGAAAATCAAGGCCATAATCTGGAAACTATTTTGCATTGTGTTTTTAAAAAGAACATATTGAAATTACATATATTAACTGCAATAATAACTGACATCAAGACAATAGAAGGAATAAGCTTGAAATGCATTAATATTGGAGCCAAACTCAATAAATATTAGTTATGTAGCACCTACTAGGGCCAGAAATTGTAATAATTTGTACTAAAGATAATTAAGGTAAAGTTTCTGTTGTCTCCAAACTTAAGACTCCAAAACAAAAGATAAGCTGAGGAAAGCACATCACAATTAAAAATAAAATCAAATCATAAGTACTATCTTGCTATTAGGAGTATTGTCCTAGAGAAGCCCAGAAGGAATAATAAATTTTACATTTCTTTTGAGGAATGTGGGTGGTGGTTAGGGTCTTAGAAAGAGGAACCTCTCACCTCTCATGTACATCCTTTTTTTGGACAAATAAGAATTACATATACTTGTGATGTACAACATGATTTTTTGATATATGTACGTGCTATGATGGCTAAATCAGGTTATTTAATACATGTACTACCTCACGTCGTGCATGGTTGGCACTCATAAATGTTAGTAGTTGAGCAATGTAATGCAGGAGTAATGTAATGCAGAAATGACTGGTTTACTTGAGAAAGGAAGGGAAGTAGGATGTGATTAGAAGGTAGATGCCTAGGGATAAGGGGCTAAAACCATATTGCAAAGGTCCTTTTTTTTGAGACAGAGCCTCAAGCTGTCACCCTGGGTAGAGTGCCGTGGCATCACAGCTCAAAGCAACCTCCAATTCCTGGGCTCAAGCAAGTCTCCTGCCTCCGCCTCCCAAGTAGCTGGGACTGCAGGCGCCCGCCACAACGCCCAGCCATTTTTTGGTTGCAGCCACCATTGTTGTTTGGCTGGCCGGGCTGGATTTGAACTGCCAGCTCAGGTGTATGTGGCTGGCGCCTTAGCCTGCTGAGCCACAGGCGCCGAGCCATTGCAAAGGTCCTTAATGACGCAAGAATAAAGTTCATTACAGGTTGAGCTATTTGATGAGAGTCTACATCTATTCATGTTTATATCCTCAGCACCTAGCCTTGTAGCACAGATATGTGCACAACGTAATGTGATACACTGCAGAACAGAGCTACATACTGGGAATTAAGGGAGTACTATTTCCGTTGCTGCTTTATACCTGTGGTTTCCTGAACATGCTTGTGGTCTGGGGCTGGCTCGCCTTCAATTTCCATGATGTCATGAGCTACTTTTTGGAGCTTTTCTACAGGTACTTGGTGCTCAGCCAATTCTTCCTGCAACTGCTGCTTGTCCATGAAAAATGACAAAAGAAAAACATCTGAGTAAACAAAGCTGATTGTAGGAGCCATCTACCAAGCAACTTTATGAAATAATGTTTATCCGCAGCCATAGATAATAGAATAAAGTGTTTAGAAATCAGATCTTACCCAAGGCATCCCAACCACTGCCTTTAATCTACGCAAGTATTTGATTTTCTTTGGATGGAGAGTGTTCTAAGTCATGCAATATGTGGCCTCGACACCCAAACACAGCATGTGCCCTGACATACCTTTGTTGTCGCAAGCTGCTGCTGCAGGACCCCAGGATCAGAGGCAACAGTATCTGAGAGGAGCTTCTGCACACTGGCCTCACAAGTCTGCATCCAGGCCTGCAGGCTGTCAGCACTGCTTTGGAACTGCTGATACTGGGCTAGTAGCACGTTCAGATGAGAGCCCAACCGTGTACACTGTGCCAGAGAAAGAAAGGGGAGCAGACCTCAGCAAAGTCAGGCTAGGCACAGACTAAAGAGGCCTCATTTTGTTACAAAGATTTCACTGAAACTTCTGATAAGGATAATAACAGGGTGCATGGATCAATGGGGAGCAATCATCTACAGTGTGGTCATCATTGTTTGTTCCATACTATTCACTTCAACCTAACTATATATCCAGGAATATTTAATGAGTTGCATGACAAGCCACCAAAGAAATATACATCAGGTTGCAGGCGAAGATAGGGATTGAAAGATAAAAAAAAGTATTCCTTTGGGGGGATTAGAGATAATGGCAGAGAGGATAAGACAGGAAGAACAACTGACCAGATTCTAAACTTTAGGAGCAAGTGGGAGTTCTTTGGAGAGGGAAGAAGGTAAGGATTTACCTTAGATGCCCTACCTAGGAATCTGGTGTAAGTTTCCCCTGTGCTCTGTTTCTTGGGAGCCAAAGTCTGTTGGTCAGGATATAAGACGGTGAGCGTCTCCACTACTGTTGTAAGACATATTCCTGACATTGCTAGAATCAGGCATTAGCCTGTGGGCCTACATATTTCACTCTTTTTTTTTTTTCTGAAACAGAGTCTTACTTTGTCGCTCACAGCAACATCAAACTCTTAGGCTCAAGTGATCCTTTTGACAACACCAGCTCTTTATTTATTTATTTTTTTTTAGAGATGGGGTCTTGCTCTGGGCTCAGGCTACTTTCAACTCCTGAGCTTAAGCAATCCACCTGTCTTGGCCTCCCATAGTGCTGGGATTACAGGAGTGAACCATAGCACCTGGCCCTATGTTACATTTTTTTTTTCCATAATTCAAGAAGACACCCTGCCTGTGGTCAACATACAAATCAGCTTGCCCACCACGTTCTGAGGTTCTGATTCTGAGACCCATAAACCCACAGTTGTATAAGGGCTGCCAGGAATCTCCCTCTTACCTTTGAATGAAGAGCAGTGTATTGTTCTGATGCATCCTTCAGCTTGTCCTTCACTAAGGTTCCAGTTGTTGTTGGTTCTTGGCCTTCCTTAAAACTGATTACTGTGTCCAAGACTTTTTGTCCTGACATAGTCACAAATCTCAAGTCTCCTTTGTGGGAAATAACATCCTCTGAGAAGCTTCCCTGACGCTTCAGCAAGGAGGGAAGGGCCTCAGGGCTGCTGCTTCCCTTGTGCATGTTCTCCAGCTCTTTCTCAGACCGTTCCAGCCAACTCTCAAACTCCCTATGATCCTGCAGAAACTTCTGCAACTCATCCTGAAGTGTCTGCACTTGCTTCAGCTCAGCCTCCGACTGGGTCAGGCAAGTGGCATATTGCTCCTTCAGCTCTCCTAGCTTCCCTTGTAGCATCTGTCGTTCTTCTGGAGTAAGATTGTGGCCGTGCTGATCCAGGAAGGCTTGAGCTGACTGGGTGGCCAAGATGAAATTTTGCTGCTGTGACAGCAATTCCTGGTGATGGGCCTGGTAAATAATCCCCCCAAACAAAGGATCATCAGCAGGGAAGCAACAATAATTTGGTTATGAGTATAGCTAGAAGTATGGGGGTATAGCTACCCCTATCTCAACACGCCACTTTCCCAGATGCTTAGAAATCACCAATATTTTTCACTGTTAAGCATCATGTCATATGCTGATCCCTGCTTAATTAACATATATAGGACTTTATGGTTTGGGGAATTTTTTGTGACACAGTTTCATTCTGTTGCCCCAGAGTGCTGTGGCATCACATCAGCCTAGCTCACAGCAACCACAAACACTTGAGTTCAAGTGATCCTCCTGCCTCAGCTTCCCAAGTAGCTGGGACTACAGGTGCCCACCATAATGCTTTGGCTATATTTTTCTATTTTTAGTAGAGAAGGGCTCTCACTCTTGCTCACTCTTGCTGGTCTCAAACTCCTAAGATCAAGTGATCCCCCTGCCTCAACCACCCAGAGTGCTAGGATTGTAAGAGTGAGTTCCCACACCTGGTCAGAACTTTATAGTTTGTAAAGAGATTTTATGTGTAATATCTCATCTAATTTGTGACACAACCTAAAATGTAGGGGGATAATACCCATAATTAAAGACAAGGGAATTCCAAAAAGATGTTACGTGTTGTAAGGTCATGTAGTTTACTAAGGGACAGAGCTGTGACTAGGACTGGGAACACTGGGTTCACTCCTATAATCTCAGCACTTTGGGAGGCCAAGATGGGAGAATTCCTTGAGGGTAGAAGTTTGAAGCCAGCCCGGGCAACATAGCTAGATCCCCAACTCTACAAAAAACAGAAGAAATTGGCTAGGCATGGTGGTGCATGCCTGTAATCCCAGCTGCTTGGGAGGCTGAGGCAGGAGGATCACGAACTCAAGTGTCTGTGGTTGCTGTGAGCTAGGCTGATGCGATGCCACAGCACTCTGGGGCAACAGAATGGAACTGTGTCACAAAAAATTCTGTAATCCTCCTGCCTCAGCTTCCAAGTAGCTGGGACTACAGGTGCCCACCATAATGCTTTGGCTATATTTTAGAGCCCAGGAATTTGAGGCTGCAGTGACCTAGAATCACATCCTCCACTAAACTCTAGCCTGGGCAACAGAGCTAGATTCTGTCTCATAAAAAAAAACAAAACAGCAACAACAGCAAAATACCTGTGGCTCTCTTCACTAAACTGTACCTATGGCCAACTAATAATTATCCACATTAATGGAAAGAGAAAGTAGCTGAATAAGCCATACATATGACAACATAAAAACTGAAAATACTTTAAGCCATGACATATGTTACTCACGTGTCTACAAACACTGTTCTACTACAACAGACTTTGAAAAAATTAATTTGTTAAACAAAAAGCAAACTGTGTTTCTTCTGGATAGTGTAAGTAATCTGTACCTCTTATTTGTATGTGTCTACGTGCTCATAACGTGGACCATATTTCTATACTGATGAAATATAAGTTCCTTGAGAAGAGTTGTGGGTTTCGATTTTGTTTTGAAACATGTTCTTCCTGATTCTAAGAGAAGACATTGGGAGCTCAGGCAGTGCTCCTGACTATCTGTACTGTTTGTGCAACTGCCTGGAGAAGGACTATAGCCTACATTTCTCCAAATATTTTCCAGTTGCAGCCTATATTGACAGCAATCTGACAGCCTCAGCTCCCAACATCACCTTAAGAAAGATGAAATGACAAGTACATTCTATTTAAACAGATAGTAGTACAAAACAGAACTACATTTTTTGTCTGTGTACTGCCTAGATATCACCCATTCTGATCTTCCAACCCATCTACTTACACACAAGGCAGTTCCTAACTAGGGATGAAGATGTTCCTTGGTGAAGCTGACTGCTGCCAGCAAGAGTTGTCAGGAGGCAACCTGTGACAGAACCACCATCTTTGCTCTGTGCTACTGTAGGACTATCAGAGCTTTAGGGAACATACAAGCACACAAGTGTCATGCAGAAGGCAGAAATCTTATTACTACAAAATGTAGCAATGACCGGCTCAGTGTCTGTAGCTCAGCGGCTAGGGCGCCAGCCAAATATACTGGAGCTGGCGGGTTCAAATCCAGCCTGGGCCTGCCAAACAACGATAACTGCAACCAAAAAATAGCTGGGGGTGGTGCCTGTAGCTCACTAGCCTCACATACTGAGGGTGGCAGGTTCGAGCCTGGCCCTGGTCAAACTACAACAAAAAAATAGCTGGGCGTTGTGGTGTGCGCCTGTAGTCTCAGTTACTCAGGAGGCTGAGGCAAGAGAATTGCTTAAACCCAAGAGTTGGAGGTTACTGTGAGCTGTGATGCCACAGCACTCTGCCAAGGACAATGAAGTGAGACTCTCTCTCTGAAAAAATAAAATAATAAGGGCGGTGCCTGTAGCTCAGTGAGTAGGGCACCGGCCCCATAGACCAAGGGTGGTGAGTTCAAACCAGCCCCAGCCAAACTGCAACAACAACAACAACAAAATAGCCAGGCGTTGTGGCAGGAGCCTGTAGTCCCAGCTACTTGGGATGCTGAGGTAAGAGAATCGCCTAAGCCCAAGAGCTGGAGGTTGCTGTGAGCTGTGATGCTACAGCACTCTACCAAGGGGAACAAAGTGAGACTCTATCTCTAAAAAAAAAAAAGAGAGAGAAAGAAAGAAAAAATAGCCAGGTATTGTGCTAGTAGTCCCAGCTACTTGGGAGGCTGAGGCAAGAGACTTGCTTAAGCCCAAGAGTTGGAGGTTGCTGTGAGCTGTGATGCCATCGTACTCTATTGAGAGCAACAAAGTGAGACTCTCTCAAAAAGAAAAAAAAAAAAACTGTAGCAATGACTCACACAGGCCACTGAACACAAGTATTACACGAAGCCAAATATTGTGCTGCAAAGTTGGTACTACTGAAATACATGATCCATGTGTTTTATAAGTACCTTAAAATGGCTCGGCACCTATGGCTCAAGCAGCTAAGGCACCAGCCACATACACCTGAGCTGGTGGGTTCGAATCCAGCCCGGGCCCGCCAAACAACGATGGCTGCAACCATAAATGGCCGGGCGTTATGGCGGGCGCCTGTAGTCCCAGCTACTTGGGAGGCGGAGGCAAGAGACCCGCTTGAGCCCAGGAATTGTTGGTTGCTGTGAGCTGTGGTACCACAGCACTCTACCCAGGGGGACAGCTTGAGGCTCTGTCTCAAAAAAAATAAAAAATAAATAAAAAAATAAGTACCTTAAAATATAATCTTCTTTCAATCATCCAATATAATGTGCTTGTATATGTCATTGAATGTCCTAGAAGATAGTTTATTGAGTTGCTTACCAGTTTATTTCTAATTTCTGGCATATAGTAGGTACTCAGTATTTGCTGAATGAATGAATAAATGAACAAAGATAAACAGTAAGAAATGATTTCTGTTTTGTTGTTTTGTTTTGTTACAGAACAAGAACCCTATAAGAAATGGTTTCTGTTTTGAAGCCTAGAATCTGGAGGGCAATACGGACAAAAATATAATATAGAATGAGAATGATACAACAGGGCGGCACCTGTGGCTCGGTAGGTACAGCGCTGGCCCCATATACTGAGGGTGGCGGGTTCGAACCCAGCCCCATCCAAACTGCAACAAAAAATAGCTGGGTGTTCTGGCGGGCACCTGTAGTCCCAGCTACTCAGGAGCCTGAGGCAAGAGAATTGCCTAAGCCCAGGAATGGGCGGTTGCTGTGAGCTGTGATGCCACAGCACTCTACTGAGGCCGATAAAGTGAGACTCTGTCTCAAAAAGAAAAATGAAAAAAAAGAGAGAATGATACAACATAGGGAAGGAACGATACAAAATAAGGAGGAATATGAACCGTAACTTTGGCGAGTGATGAAATAGGGTTTCCTAGAGGAGGTGAAATCTAAGCTGAGAGTTGAAGAATGAACAAAAATTAACCGAGAGCTGGCCTACTCCCTTACTGGAGAGGCAAGAAAGTTCCACAACAATGCAAAGGCTCAGAGTAAGAACACACTGTATTGTCATAGAACTGAAAGGGATCAGTAGAGCTAGAGACTCAAGTATAATGGCAGGTGAGAGATAAGGCCAAATAAGTAGGAACAGATCCTTATGAGAGCTGAAGACTAAGTTTAGGCTTAATCTTAAGGGCAAAAGGCAACCATAAAAAAGGCAGGGACATGCATAACTTTGGAAAAGAAGTAAGAAGCATGGGATTTGGGAGCATGAGAGAGAGAGAAGATTCTAGGATGATGTCTATTTCAGGTGATTAGTGAGTATAGGAAGGAGAACATGTTTGATTGTGGCAGGGGTATCATGGGAAATAAGTGTTTAATTTTCAGGCTGAGGTGCTTGCAGTCACAAGTTGCAAACAGGCAGATGGATTTATATACTGGTTTAAAGTGCAGGATAGGCATTAGGGCTGGAGAGAAATATATACATGGAATTTATTAATGCAAATGGTAACTGAAGTTATGTGAGTGGATAAGACTATCTAAGGAAAGTATTGCATGTTCTGAAAGATGAGAAGAGGGACTAGGATATATCTGTACTTTAAAAGCTAGTTAGATCAGGGCAGAGTAGTGCTATGGAATCCAAGGGAGAAAGTATTTCAAGTGGAGTGGCCAACAGTGTCAAAGCTGATGGGACACCAAAGAAGAATTGGACTTAGGGGCAAGAAGTTGTGGTGACTTCACCAGGGCAGGAGAGATTTCTCCAACATAACGAGGACAAGCTAACATCCTCACCTTCATCTTCTCACACTGCCTGCCCAGTTTCTCTGGAGCTTGGTTCACCCCCATGTAACCATCAGTGGTATCCAAGGCTCCTTTGTCCAGACTAGCTGTTGAGAGTTGCTCCATTCTTGGAAAGCTTGTCTCTACCTGTCCTCCAGATGATCCCACTGAAGTCACCCAATCCAAGAGAGCATCAATCTTACTCTTGTTCTCTTCTAGTTCTTTTGCTGCTTTACTCTGAAAGATACAGAGGTAGTCGAGTTAAGGCCTTAAATACCCCACCATAGAACCGTAGGCTAAGAAAACGAAGGGAAATTTCAAGCAAAGGAAAAGAGAAACTCCAAGACAGGTATAAATAGTCTTTACACATATAAAAAGGAATTAATACCTTCTAAAATCTGTTGAAAAATAATAACTTAAGACCCTCTCTAGATTTTATCTCTTACTGCATTAAAAAAGAAAAACAGAGAAAATCCTAGGATTTAAAAAGATTGATTAAGAGATCACTTAGTCCTGCCACCCCGGCAAAGCTTCAAAGAATCCTCTCTAGATACTCAGAAAAGGTACACTGGATATGGGGTGAGAAATGGTACAGTCACATCCAGTTATCTGGTTGCAGACTTCTCTCATCCTTTTCTCAACCAAACAGAACACTAGCTCTTAAACTTGCCCCTCAAATTCTATTTACAGCCTCTACAACAGTGGTTTTCAACCTTCCTAATGCCACAATGTATTTTCATTGTTAAAAAGGGGTCACAACCAACAGGTTGAGAACCACTGCTCTACAAGTATTTTCATTGGTTAAAATGGTTAAGCCAAGTTATCCAATCACATATTTCAAAATTTACCTTCAGGATAACTTAAAACTTCTTTTCCATGTTCTCTACTTCCTTCATTAACATCAGAGTCCATGTCTGAACAAAGGATTCAAATTTAATCTTCTAGTGCTGAGTGACACATAGAAGACCATTTGGGACTTTACCTTCTTTCTGGTTTATCCCAGAGAGAACAGTGTTCTTTAAACTTTTTTATCTCATTGCACACTTGGGTACACTTAAATTATTCTTCTTCTTATTATTTTTTGTAGAGACAGAGTCTTACTTTATCGCCCTCAGTAGAGTGCCGTGATATCACACAGCTCACAGCAACCTCCAGCCCTTGGGCTTAGGGGATTCTCTTGCCTCAGCCTCCAGAGTAGCTGGGACTATAGGTGCCCGCCACAACGCCCAGCTATTTTTCTGTTTTTGCAGTTCGGCTGAGGCCGGGTTTGAACCCGCCATCTTCAGTATATGGGGCTGGCGTCCTACTCGATGAGCCACAGGTGCCACCCTACACTTAAATTATGTTGATTTAAAAAGAGTAAAATAAAGGAATATACTTATTGTGCTTTGAATGTCTTTCTTTCAAAAATAATTTAATTAATGATCTTTAAGAATTTGCCTGGCATACCTAAGATCCTCACACAGCACTTCAGCTGAAAAATCACTGCTATAGAGGCAGCTAAAGGACAGCCTGTGGCCCACTAAGATTCCACAGATAATTTCACTGGACTCTTGGATCACCAGTACAGATTCATGTTAAAAATATGTCATTTGCTTTTCCTCCCCAGGGTAGTACCCTTCTTCACTAAGTTCTTTCTGACATTTTTCAATTAAAAAAAAAAATTAGGGGGGTACTATATACTTCCTACCTATTTTTGTGACTTAAAGTTCTTTTCGATGTTTCTTGTAAAAATAAAGATTAACTCACACACCAGCTTCTAAAGCAACCCTTCTTTGTGACTCTATGCTCTTTACAATACAGTTTCCCCTCATTATCTTTTATTTCTGTAGGTGTCAAAATTTTCATTTCTAAAAAATATCAAGTATCATAAACTGGTAACCTTTTCAGTCTCATGCTGTAAGGCTGAAGTCACTGCTTCCTCCAGCTCCTTCTGGGCCACCCGTGTCCGTTCCTGGAGAGCCTCATATTGCTCCTTAGTCTGATGAAGTTTTTCCCGAAGAGCTGTCAACTCATGGGGGCTCAGCTTGGTCTGATTCTCTTCCAGGAACCCTTCGATGTCTTTAACAACAGTGGCAAATGAGGCAACATGATTCTGAATGTTGTCCTGTAAGTCCTTAATATATGAAAAGAGAAATGGAGAGCCTTCAACTCTAGTACTTCAAAGTTCTCTAACAGTACAGAGATGGAATTGCCAGGATTACATATCTGTGTACGGTCCTTGCCTCTAATTTGCTTAAGGTTTAGGCTTAGATCAATACAAATAAATTTCAAAATATTTAGTTTTCTAAATATTGTGAAGACAAAAGAAAGGAGACTGCTCACAAACATGCTGAATAGCAGACATTATTGATTTTGCAATGCATTATCTTCCTGTCGGTCCTTTATACTCTCTTGGTTATCACTCCTTGTCCTTAATGTGGCCTACAAGGTCTGGCATGATATAGGTCCCACCTACCTCTCCAACCTCATCTTTCACTAATTTTCCTCTTGCTCTTTGCAGTCTAATTGAACTAGCTTTCTTTCAGTTCTTGGTTGTGTTGTGTTTGATCCCTTATCTCAAGACCAAAGAATAAGCCTCTGCCTGGTATGTTCCCATCCTTCTCCCACCCCTTCATGCGTTAACCCTTACATATCTTTCATTGCTCATTTAAGGGCCCTTTCTTTAAGGTAATCTTTTCTGACATCCTAGACTAGACTGGGTTCTCTGTTCTCACATAACCTTTCCTGTATAGATATAACAGTTAATAACTATATATTCATTCTTACAATAACCTGTATAATATCTATCTCACTAGACTATGTGGTGTATTCATAAGGACAGTGATGTTGCCTGTTTACCATTGTTACTAACACTAAGCACCATGCCTAGCACATAACAAGCCTTTATAAATACCTATTGAAGGAATGAAAAAAATGGACTAATTCACACTGACCTTCAAGTCACTTTGGTTCTTCTGCAAAGTAGAGAGATCCTGCTGGGTGACTCTGCCCTGGTGGCCCGCCAGTGCTTTTTCTGCCTGTCCCACCCAGCTGCAAAGATCTTCTAGTTTCTTGTGACAGGTATTTTGTTGTTTCTGCAGAGTCTAATTAAAAGGCAAAAGTGTCAAAAGATAATTACTAATTCTCATTTCATAAATATAACATAACTTCCTGAAATATAAAACACGAAGGTTATATATCTCAAGGATAAAAAGTTAATGGAAGACTAGAACAGGACAAGGCACAGAAATCATATTCTGAAGCTCCCCTCATTTGGATAATCTGTTGATCTGGGTCTATGGTCTGGATAATAATCAGGGATAATTTGGGGAGGGATGCTCCTAGTTCAGGTTTTGGTTTAAGAGGTCCTTTGTCATACTGTTGCTATTATCTCAGAAATGGAGAACAGAAAGCCCAGATGCTTGAAATCTACATGTGAGAATAATGGTGATAACATATTAGTGGTTCTGATCAATCCCTCCATTATAGTCAGAGGATTTGCTATTTATTAACGTAAAATGCGAAAAAGACCTAGAGTAGAAGGAAAAAAACGCAAAGATGGGGATAATTTATAATCTGAGCTTCTTAATAATTGAGCTGACTTTATAAATCAAATGTCTCACAAATGCAGACACTCATTATATAGAATGATTATATGTCAGGTACGAGGGCTTAATTTGGCTATTTTGAGAAGGAAACTGCCCAAGAATAGCAACTGGCTTAGTCCTTTAGGTGTCTACATTGGAAAAGACAGGCCCAAGAGGAGAGGGGAAATATGTTTCCGTGCCTGGTCCTTCTCCAGATCTCATCTCAGCTGCATGACACTGAAGCACCTGGCTGAGCAATTGAGCATGATGTGTTTTCCTGAACCACCCATCTAAAGCCATTTTCCACCAGTTTCTACCTTCTGATTGCATTTTAGTCACCTGCACTTACAAACAGGTGCCCAAATTGACCCTCTCTCCCCCTCTTTAGGACAAATAGAAGGGCACTGGAAGAGAACTCCTAAGAGCTCTTCAGCTGTAAAACACGATCTTCGTGGGTTAGGATGGGTGCAGACTGAATCTGAAAAAAGCAGAGCAAACAAGTTAACACAGAGACAAACACACACGTTCAGGGCAAATATAGAGAAAAGCAGAGCATTTCTAACAATAACAAGGTTATTAAACATTGTGAAATTAATACGTGCTCAGGAAGAATGTCCACATGCAGCTCTATTGCCTGCTGGAGCTCAGGGACCTAGCATGGATCTGGGCCAAACCAGTGCTACTTCATTAACTATCCATAGGCCAAACCATGCCAAATAAATCCCTGAGTTAGGGCACTGCAAATGTGCAGATTTGGAAAGTACCCTGAAGCATTTTGTTAGTTTTTCCTTCCAATTTCAATACAGTTGGAAAAATGTGGCAGTTACAGGGGACATATGGCACTGACAAACCTAATTTCCTTCAGTCTGACTCAAAAGCTCAATTATACTTAACTCAATATTTAATAAAGGAGCCCCTGAGACAAATTTTCTGGTGATAATTACAATTCTGCTATTTTGCTGTATGCCAACTTATTATTCAAATAGTAGAAATGACATAAGCATCATTCCAGATATTCTTTTTTTTTTTTCCACATGAAAAGTCTTTATCAATTCTCTTGTGAAAAATCTATACAATGGCTGCAGATAACATCACTGTAGAGTCTTTACTCCTTCGCCTGTTATCCAATCTCCAGCTCACTTTTTGCCAGCACCAATATTAGCCTTTGCAGTCCCCCTGACTTTCTTCATTCTGTTCTTGCGTTCCTTTCGCTGCTTTCTTGGTGTCTTTTTCTTCTCATACAGACCATGCCTGGCAAGTCTATGTTTGGGTTCATTTTTCTTTGCATAATCCAAAGAATCACAAATCATGCCAAAGCCTGTTGTCTTCCCACCACCAAAGTGAGTTCTGAAGCCAAATACAAAGATGACATCGGGTGTGGTCTTGTACATTTTGGCTAGTTTTTCTCTAATTTCCGTCTTTGGTACTGTTGCCTTCCCAGGGTGAAGGACATCAAT
>CAUYRH010158138.1:0-11195 GCA_963574655.1 Perodicticus potto | reverse complement strand
AACTGGTTGACATAGCTTTCATGGCATTTTCTTAGTTATTGTGTACAGACATTTATGTTCTACAGTTAGTAAGTTTCACCTGTACCCTTCTAAGATGCACGGTAGGTGTGATTCCACCAACTACCCTCCCTTCACCCATCCTCCCCCTCCCCTCCCCTCCCTTGCCCCTTTCTCCATATTTATGCTGTAACTGGGATATAGTTTTCATATGAAAGCTATAAATTAGTTTCATAGTAGGGCTGAGTACATTGGATACTTTTTCTTCCCTTCTTGGGATACTTTGCTAAGAAGAATATTTTCCAGCTCCATCTTGGATCCATTTTGAACTAATTCTCCTCTAAGATGCATGGTAAGGGTCTAAGTTCATTCTTTTGCACACGAATATCCACTTTTCCAGTGTTAGGAAAGCAAGTCCTTTCTCCATTGAATGGTAGTATTCATTCTTTTTTGACTTTGGCGGATTTTACTCTCTGAACCTTCAAATCTCAGGTAGCTCATGGTAGATTTGAATGTTCCCGAAGTCTGACTGTGCTTTTAACCTTTGGGCTCTGCCCCAACCTCACATTCTTAGGAACCAAATACAGAATGATTTATATGGGACTTGGGTTGTCTGGGCAGTACATATGGCAAAATTGCACATGCTCAAAACTGCCTTTGAAAATCCTTAAATCACCCTAAAATTGCAGACTGACACTGGAAACCATCACAGCTGGTTTCCCTGCCTATGTTGCAACCGACCGCTTCTTGTTTTTCCCTGAGTTGAGCATCAGTTGCAGTGGCTGGCTTGCACTAAGGAGCCATTTTATATGAAAAATAATGAATCTATATTAACAAAATCACCTTCAGGATGGCAAGATGCTCACCAGGTGGGCAATCTCAGATGCTGAGATGGTCCTTGGGAGCAGAACCCCAGCCCCACCTCTGCTTGGTCCAGGACACCTGCCCAGCGGGTGCAGGAGGTGGGAGCCTGGCACCATGACGTGGTATTTTCTCACTCTCTAGACGTGGGAGTGGTTTTGATTTGCATGTTAACTGCTAAGGGGCATATGGTGTGGCTCCACTCTAAGCCAGAGGCTGCTGGGCAGGTGGTTTTCTTGATGGACCCAGGACTACTTCTGGTCTACCTCTGCGTCACTCTACTTTGGGCCCTGCTGGCCCACTGACCTCAGCGTGACTTTTGGGCTTGGCCTCACCTCTGGATCAACTCCTCCCAGTGCTTTGGCTTCTGAACTATTGGAACCCTTCAGTTCTTACATTGCTGTCTTTTGAGGCTTGGTTTGCTTTTGGATTAACTTCTCAGCTTGGACTGTGGGACTTTGGGCTCAAGTTCAGGACTGAAGTGCCTGCTCTGGCCCCTGCCCCTGTGTGGGCCAGGACACTTCCTTATTTCTCACCCCACCCTCGCCACTGTGGGGCTCTTATTCTTCTGGAACCGGCTTCCTGGTTTGGCCCTGGATATTGCTTGGAATCTTGGGTCTGGGGCTGGGCTGCTCTTTTTTCTGGGATACCTGGTCTCTCCTAAGCAAGGAAGGAAATTTTCCATGTCACTTCTGAAACATCTGGGACTCAGGTTGCATCGACACTGAAGCCACCTCCTTCACTCTGCTCCGGACAGGCTTTCACTCGAGGATCTGAAAAATGCGTTCTCAATTCTAATTTCCCTTTGTTCTGGGTTTATCTCAAGTGTGCTTGCTCGTTATTTAGGTCATGGTTGGCTTCTCAGGGAGGACTCCTGGGTCCTACACCCAGTCATGATTTGCCTTTCCCGGCTCGGGCCATTGCCTTGGGGTTCTTTAGGTTGACTTGTGCCTTGCTCAGGCCACTCCTACGAGGAGATTTTCCATGGTCCTGTCACCACCGGTTTGCAGCAGGAAACCAAACAAGCAAACAAACAAAAAGAGCCATAACGATGTTTTCCACACTGTGAGGTCAGAATTACTAAGATACCGACTGGACCTTGTGTCACACATGTCATCCACCTCTGGAGCTAGTGGGGAGCTGAAGAAAGACACAGCTGGCTGGAGACTCCTGCCCACTGGGGCTCCAGAAAGAGTTGGGACATCTGTCACCCTGCCACATTGGCAGGTGTGGGGACCAGATGTCAGGTCCTAGTGATCATGTTTCTTGGTTCCCAGCACTGCAGAGTGGTTACTGGTACTGAGTTGGAGTGGAAGCAGGTGCAAGCAGGCCAAGTGCCAAGGTTTATTAAAACATAGAACATTCCAGAGAAGGAACAAGCCAGCCTCTGCGAGTGGAGGAAACCCTGAATTTAATAAAATTGCTCCCCTTTAGCTGATTCCCTAATTCTATGTTGGGGCAGCTGGAATGTTTATGATTTTTTTTTTCCTAGAAAAGGGTGGAGAATTCAACAAATTGAGAAGCTTCCCTTTTTCTATCTGTGTAAGGCAGTTTCCGGGGGTGTCATGGTATTTGTAAACTGTCATGGCACTGGTGAGTGTGACTTTTCCCAAGTTAATGAGGGTAGTCCAGTTAGGGACACTATTGCCTCCACTGTGTGTGTGCTCTAAAGACCCTGTAGTGAAGCCTTGATCATATTTCTACTTTGTGGTTTTTCTATCTCTTTTTGGTTGGACAGTCCTTGGAGACCATCTGTAATTGTAAATCAAACATCTGGTCAGTTTTGGGGACCCCCTTGACATGGCATCTGTTCTTCCTTGGGATCCCCCACCAGTCAGTTGTTCCTCCAAGTGGACAAAGCCTCTCTTAGTGTCACCTGCCCCTCCGTGGACACCCCAGACCGAGCGTCGGCTCCCTCCCTCCTCATCCTCACCTAACAGCATCTCCAGTGTCCACAAACCTCCTGATGGAGTTTTGGAACAGCGCACAGGTGTTCCTTAAACATCCTCCTGTACCATCGCTGTGCTCAATAAATACTTCGCTTGCATGATGAAACACAGCTCGTGTGCACGACCCCTGGAGCGGAGCACTGAAATCTCCCCCGTGGTCGGTGGAAACAGATCCAGGGAGCTCAAGCAACAAGGCCAGGAGCTCACAGCTGGTGACCGGCCAACCCGGTTTTGTCTGATTCCAAAATTTATATTCTTTTTTTTTGTAGAGACAGAGCCTCACTTTATCACCCTCGGTAAAGTGCCGTGGCGTCACACAGCTCACAGCAACCTCCAACTCCTGGGCCAAGCGATTCTCCTGCCTCAGCCTCCTGAGTAGCTGCAAAATTTGTATTCTTAACACTCCAAAACACAAGTGCGCAGCAAAATTCTGAAGCAGGTAATCTCATCTTGGGTGCTATCTCTCCTCCCTCCACACTCCATCTGCGAAGCACAGTTCAATACAGTTTTGCATTTTGTCCTGGGCTCTTGGACAGAATCCTGAACTGTGGTTTATTCTTTAATTTTCCCCCTCATTCTCAAAGAATTTGCCCTGAGGCCATCCCAGCAGGCGTGACACTGGACTGGGTAGCTCATAAGGCAGGTGACTGCAATGCTAATAGAGGACAATGGCTCCCTATGTCTTCTGTTTCATTGAAGGTTTGTACTTTCACAAAACTCTGGCTCAGAGGACCAACGGCAGGAATTTGAAACATGTAGCAACCTTGAAATGGAAAACATTTCTCCTTAGGAGCTATGGGCTAAATTGTGTCCCTCCCCCAATTCGTATGTTGAGTTCTAAGCCCTGGTCCCTCTGAATTGGCAGTATTTGTACTGACAGAGGTAATCAAGCTAAAATGACAGTCATTAGGGTGGCCCCGGTCCAGCACACCTGCTGTCCTTATTAGAAGAGGATATTAGGACGCAGACGGCACAGGTGGAAGTGAAGGTGAAGACGCGGGGAAGAGATGGCCGTCTGCAAGTCCCAGAGAGAGGCCTGCAGGGAGACCAGCCCTGCCCACACCTTGACCTGGGACTTTCCAGCCTCTGGAACTGTGAGAAAATAAATTCCTATTGTTTCAGCTACCTAGTCCGTGGTACTGACAGCCCCTAGCAAACTGAGTCATGGGCCTTGTCAAGATACTGTGAGTCTCAGCTCACAGGACAGAGGCCAGCGCAAGGGCACCCAGCCCCTTTTGTGGGACAGAAGGGCCATCTCCTCCCTGGCTTTCTGTCAGTAAGTGCTGTAATGAGCTGGCAAGGCTTTGTGGTCAGACTCTGAGCACTGTGATGGGATGTATGAGCTCGGAGACACTGCAGTCAACTTCAAGGAGCCAGACAGAAAGGCAGAGTGACGGGGCGGTCGGCACACCCTGGAGCCAGACGCATGTAAATCTGAGATCTGCCATTTGTGCTGTGCAACCAGGGCCCAGTCGTCACCCTCT
Organism: Perodicticus potto; assembly: GCA_963574655.1. Classification (NCBI taxonomy): domain Eukaryota; kingdom Metazoa; phylum Chordata; class Mammalia; order Primates; family Lorisidae; genus Perodicticus; species Perodicticus potto. The sequence goes on along the minus strand of CAUYRH010158138.1, from coordinate 6,904 downwards.
CTGGGCCGTGCTTCCTTGAGGTAGAAATACTAAGGCCTACCTCACAGGCTGCCAAGATTAAGGGAGTGCTCCATACTATTAGTGACATATGTCCTTGAGAAGGACAGTCAGAACATGACAGTCCCCGAACTGCAAATGACTCGACACTGCCCTCCGGCCTTTCCTTCTTGTTCTTTCTAGACTGGGGTATTCACTGGGGGTGGCACCTGCCCCCCCCCCCACCGTGGCCACACTTCCCTGTGAGGACCTGGCTCTTCTTTTCTGGAGCAGTGATTTAGGATTGTCCAGTCTGGAGCTCATTCGCACCCTGTCACACCAAGGCCCAGAGAGGCGACTCTGAGCTAGATTATGGCAGAGTTAGTAGGAGTTAATAAGAGTTAATAAGCCCTTTGCAACTTCTGTGCCAGGGCAGAAGCAGCCTGTTCTCGTCAGGCCACTGTCCACAGAGACACAGACCCAGCCCGGGTCTGTGAGCAGGAGCAAGCTGCCACAATTGCTGCCACCGCTGGGCCCCATGGACTGGCAGGTGGAACGTGTCAGCTTCAGCTGAGGGCAGGTGAGGATTCCCAGGACACAGCTAACGGGCCTGCAGTGCTTCCTTCCTACCGGCCTCTGTCACGCTTGCCTCTCGGGCACAGAGTCGACTACACAGGTCACTCCAGTGGACCTGCAAAGGATGACACACCTCTATCCTCAAAGCAGAAAAGCTGATTCCCAAAGCAAGAGTGGTGACCCTATCTTCCCCGACAGTGAGGGGCCTTCCCTGAGATCACAGTTGGAGCCCGTTGCAGGGTCTGGGGGAGACAGTGGGGAAGGCAGGAGACGCATCCTTGTGACAGCTGCTGGAAGGTATAGGCAGCTCCATGGAGGAGGCAGAAATGCCAGCAGAGAAAGAACAGGGCTTCAGGTGACTTCAGTAATATTGTCAACTATGGGATGGCAGGCAGGAAGTCAGCACAGAAAGTCCAAAATGCCCTTAACTTCAGGAACGCCCTCAGGCCGTTCTGAGCTCAGTGAGCTATTTAGGAAGCTCTCTCCAGCAAGTGGCAACACAGACAGTATATCAAGAGGAAGAAGTCAGACACAAGAGTACACTCTGCATAATTCCATTCATATAAAATTCATGAAGACACACAACCAGTCTATGGTAGTAGAAATCGGAACATTTATTTTCTAGCTGGGGAGGGGGGCTATCACAGGGGCTGGAAGGGGAATAGGAAGTGCTGGAGGTGTTTTCTGTCCTGACTGGGAACAAACTTAATGAACAAGACACTTGAGATCTGTGCATTTTACTGATTAAAACTGTATCCCAGTAAAGTTAACTGCTATACAAATTCCAAGCGTCTGCTATGCACAAAGCATTGTGATAGGTGGTGTATCATGTATACATCAAACCAGAACCTGCTCTATGGAAGGGATAACAGTATAGACAAGATAAAAGACATGACCCCCAAGTCATAGCTCAACACAAACAGCAATAATGTCCCCAAGGGGGCGGGGGAGACCATGTCTGGTTGGAAGAACTGGTTAGGCTTCATAGAGGCAGTGCTGGAGCTGAGCTTTGAAAGAGTTGAGCCACAACATTTCAGGTAGCAGAAACAGCAAAATAAAAGGAGAGTGGTGGTATGGATGGAAAGCAGAGAATAGTTCAATTTGGTTGCTGTAGAAAAAAAAGGATTAGAGAGTAAGTAGGATCAGTTTTTACGGAGCCTTAAATCAGGCAAAAGAGTCTGGATTTTATTAGGAGGCAATTGGGAGGATCTGAGTGGAGATTTGACACTGGTGTGATGTACAGGTCACACTGGGATAGGGTGGGGCTGGAGGGTGGAGTCAGGTAGTGTTTTGCTATCCAAAGAGGGGTGCAATGGCCAGGCACATCGATGTCACCTGGGAGCTTCTTAGAAAGGCCGAACAGCTAATGAATCAGACTTAGTGACTTAGAATCTGCATTTTGACAAGATCCTGGGTAATTTTTATGCCCATTGAAGTTTAAAAATCATGGGTGTAGAAGTTAGACAGTGGACCATGGTCTTGTGTATGGGCAGGGCTTCTGAGTCCGTCCTTCACTACCCGAGGCCCTGAGCGCAAGAGGCGAGGTAGATGGGTCAGGGGTCTGCATGCTGCCATTCAGCTTACATGGGAGAACAGTTTGTTTCAGGAGGACTGCTGAAGAGCAACTGAAATATTGAGGTAAGGAAGGGGTAAAAAATCCAAAGCAGAAATGCCCTTGGTCTCCACTTCGCACTGGTGTCTAGAATAAAGGCCTCTGCGGGTCGTAATGGTAGAATCAATACTCCCGGGCTGCAGTGAGTGGAAGCTAAGATTAGATTGTTTGAATAATTTATCAAGCCCCAGCTACTCTTGAATTCTTTCAGGGGTTATGGATGCTTCCAGGCCACCGTTTTAGGTTAGGGGTCCATAGGCCAGACTTTGCCAAGATAATTCCAGTTTAGAAAAAAGAGACAGAAGCAGCTCTTGGCTGAACTGTCTGAATTCCTCTGCTTTGAGTCTCCACCAGCACCATGATCCTGACTCATCAATGTTGAAGAAGCAAGGAAATCAGCGGCCCGTCCTACTCAGCCTTCTCATTCTTCCCTGGGGTCCTGCTTCACTAATGATCACACACGATGTGTCACTTCTCCAAAGAATGTTGGAGCAGTGATGGAAAGCATGTAAGCATGGGCCCTTCCTCATACACTAAGAACTTAATGAAGACGCGGGGATCTGTAACTTCTGTCCTCCTCAGACTCACAGAGGGTGTTTAGGAGATAAGTCATGAGTCTCCTTAACCACAGGCTGGCGTCAGGTCTTAGGGAATGCCTGGCACTTGCAAATAAGTCATGGATCTAAATAAGACAACCTAAATTCTGAGTTCAGACCCCCAGGCTAGTCTTCTGACGAGTATTAGTGGGGTGCTAATACTGGGTAGATCAGTCCTGCCTCCTCTTCATGGTGAGGTGTTCTTTCCCATGGCCTGGCCCACCATGCTGCAGTGGCTTTAGAGCACTAAGAAAATCAAACCCCGCTGGGTACAGCCTCTTGCGTGGTAATCCCAGCTGCTTCAGGGGCTAAGGTGGGAGGATTACTTGAGGCCAGGAGTTAGAGACCAGCTTGGGCCCCATCTCTAAAAAGAAAGTAAAATTGAAGCAAGCAAACAAAAAACCTAGAGGTGGCTCAGGCAGACCTGTTTTCACTAAAGTGCCTAGAGACTGGCTCCTCCCCACGGCTGGGCTCTCACAGAGCTCTCCTCAGCAGCTCTCTCCGCCCAGATCGGGAATCTCTAAGGCAGAGGTTCTGTGATTCTCAGTTGTGCCTCTGCTGTCAGGCTGGAAGCTTTGCTCTTTCTCCAGTAAAGAGAAAAGTGATTATGTGACTTTTTTACTATCCTATACTTGGTAAGTTGATAGCCTGAATAACCTCTAAAGATCTTTCAAAAGTCAAAAAGTCAAGTTTCTGAGAGTGTTTGGGAACTCTTACAGATTTCCTGCCACACATTAGAATGTGCAAAGAATGCCCCAGTGTCACCAAAATCATCCCCCAAACTTTCTAAGAATAAGTCACTCAAAAGAAGTTACGTTCTTTGGAGGAATCTCAGAAGCACAGTTTGAGAGAAATAAAATTGATCTAGAAAGCAGACGTTTTCCAGGCTGGTGGTCACATTCCTGCCTATGAACGTGTACTGCGCGGCCTGGTTTCCTGTTTCTGTGTCTCAGTCAGTAAATATTCACGGGGTGCCTACGGGCACCGTGCTGGGAGGAACAGGAGAGGGGAGTGGAGCGCTTTCAGCCGGAAGATTCTGTCAGGCTTTCTATGTAAACACATTTGGTGTAGGCTGAGGTCTGCACCAGTGTGTGTGGTCCTGCCCTTGGCCTTCACATTCACTCCCTCTCACTCACGGCCTCGCCCAGGGCAACTGCCAGTCCTGCAAGCTCCATTCACATTAAGCGTCCTACAAGCTCCATTCACATTAAGTGTCCTATCCAAAGGTGCCATTTTTATCTTACATGTGGTCTTTCTACTGTATCTTTTCTGTGTTTAGATATGTCTAGACACACAATCACATATCATGGCGTCACAATCGCCTGCAGTATTCAGTACGGCAACACGCTGCAGGCCCTGTCGAATAGCCTAGGTGTGGAGTGGGCTGTCCCACCAGATGTGTGTAAACACACTCCGCGGTGTTCGTATAGCAATGAATCATCTAATGATGCAATTCTCAGGACGTACTCCCTTTGTTAAGCAACACGACTCACTCTAATGTCTTGAGGACGCATCAAATCCACCTTGCTCTAATCCTGAGGGCTGGTTTGAGTACCCGGGCGCCAGTCTTCCCTTTGGAATGCAGCCAAGGAGAAGCAGCAGAAGGATGAGCCGCTGGGATCTGACACGCCAGGGTTGAGCCTTTGTTCTCCACTGTACTAGCTGTGGGGGGAGCTTAGGATGAGTTACACAAGCTCTCTAAACTGTAGTGTCTTATCTGTAAAATGGGTTTGCTGCAAGGGTTAAGCAAGCTGACTTTGGGAGGTGCCCCATGCGGGGCCTAACAGAGCGAGTATCCAATAAATCACGGCCATTATCGCTGTCGTTCGCCTGAGTTTGTTTAACTGATCTTGTCCTCCAACCCAGGTGAGTGAGTCTGCTCCAGTAGCCTGGCCCAGCTGAGAAGACCATCCTAACCTACTCACTTAACAAAAATTTTCTCATCAATTTATATTATGAAAATTTCAGACATAAATGTTGAAGAAATTCCACACCCATATACCAAATACCTAGATTTCGATATTAATACTTTACTCTTTGTTTTATTATGTATTTATTTATCCAGCAATCAATCCATTTAAATTTTTCTGATGTCTTTCTATGTCTCGTCTTTGGAGGGAAATTCTGCCATTAATCCAATGCTCAAATCTAAGATTCTGACTCAGGGAATTTTCATAACTGCCTGAATCTGTGTAACCCATACCTCTGTGAAGGTAAAGAATATTACCATCACCCCAGAAAGCCTCTTACACTCTTTCCCTGTTAATTTCCACCAGTCTTTCCTCCTTCAGGCACCACCAATCTGATTTTTTTCTATCACAATTTTTCTTTCTTTGATTTATTGTACAATGTATAAATATACAAAGTCTGACAATTAGGTCTGAGAACTTGCCACCACGCACGTACATTGGCAGCACAGTAAAAACAGCTTGGTAAGGCTTTATGCCCTTGGTGTGGCAGTGTCTCAGACCCGTGTCTGTGTTTATGTGTGGCAGCGTCTTGCTGAGTGGTGTCCATTATTGCACATTTTTAAGTGCCATTGAGAGAATGTTGGAGCTTGAATTAGAGCGATGAACTAACATCAAATTTCTTATTAAAAACTTGGCAAAAGAAGAAGTGAAATCAGGGACATGTTAGCTCACATTTCTGGGGATGATGGCATGAAGAAAACAGCAGTGTACAGATGGATTAAATGTTTTCCTGAGGGGAGAGAAAGCACCACCGATGGAGAGAGGTCAGGGCAGCCAGTAGCTGATGAAAGTATCGCAAAAATTTGTCAAAGTGTGCATTAAAATTTTCATCTGAATGTGAGAAGCACAGCAGAACAGGCAAACATCAATAGAGAAACAGTTAGGAAAATCTAAACTGAACATTTTGGCATGAGAAAGGTGTGCGCAAAAATAGTCCCAAAGAAGCTCACCAATGAAGAAGAGCAGAGGAAGAGTTGAAATTTGCCAAGATCTTTTGGAGAGACAAGACAATGTTTTGGGCCATGTTATCACTGGTGATGAAACATGGATAAATCAATATGACCCTGAAACTAAGCATCAGAGTGGACAAAGTCAGCTAATTCTCCATGACCAAAAAAGTTTAGTTTGTCCAAATCAAGAATCAAAACAACGTTGCTAAACTTTTTTTGGCATCAGAGGGATTATTCATTATGACTTTCTACCAACTGGACAGTTAACCAAGTTTACTATTTGGAAATGCTGAAAAGGTTGCATAAAAAAGTTAGATGAAAATGGTTTGGACTTTTCACCAGCAACTCACAGCTCTTGCACCACAACAGTGTACCAGCTCACACGGCACGGTCCATGAAGGAGTTTTTAGCGAATAAACAAAAACTGTATTGGAACACCTTCCCTACTCACCTGACCTGGCCCCCGACGACTTTTTTCTTTACCGTAAAGGAAATATTCTAAGGAAGACATTTCAATGATATTTAGGACATCAAGAGTAATATGATGACAGATAGCCATTCCAGAAAAAGAGTTCCAAAATTGCTTTGAAGGGTGGACTAGGGGCTGGTGTCAGTGCACGGCTTCCCCAGGGGAGCACTTCGAAGGTGCCCTTAGCGATACTCAACAGTGAGGTTCGTAGCACTTTTTCTAGGGTGAGTTCACAAACTTATCGGACTTCATATGCACAGCAGTATGTAGCACATTCTCTTTTGCCTCTGGCTTCTTCCATTTAGGCTGTTTTTGAGCTTCATCCACATTGTTTTGTGTATCAGTAATTTGTTCCTTTTTATGACTGAGAAGCATCACGTTATATGAATACACTTTAGTTTGCATATCTATTTTCCTATTGATGGATACCTGGGAGTTCCCAGTTTTGGAAATAATAAATATAAGGATTTTTTTTTTTTGTGGGCACATTCACTTGGATAAACTCCTATTCTGTGGATTGTCTATTTGCTTGCTTTCTTTCTTTTTGAGAGACAGGGTCTCACTCTGTTGCCCAGACTGGAGTGCAATAGCGCCATCAAAGCTCCCTGCAATCTTTTTTTTTGAGACAGAGCCTCAAGCTGTCACCCTGGAGAGAGTGCCTTGGCATCACAGCTCACAGCAACCTCCAATTCCTGGGCTCAAGCGAGTCTCCTGCCTCCACCTCCCAAGTAGCTGGGACTACAGGCGCCCGCCAC
>CAUYRH010158137.1:0-45408 GCA_963574655.1 Perodicticus potto | reverse complement strand
CGCCGCCTCTGTTCTGTCAGTTTTGTTGGACTGTGTTGCGGTGAAGGCTGTCGCGGGCGACCGCCAGTTGTGGGGGTGATGGTGGGGTTGCCCCCCCTGTCCCTCCACTTCCGGTCACACTGTGACCCAACCCGACGCACTTCCGCTCTAGTGGGTGGGGGTGGGTCTGCCCTCTCTCTCATTCTAATGCCCGTGCAGTGGGTGTGGGTCTGCCCTCTCTCTCACTCTAATGCCCGTGCAGTGGGAGGGGGTGGGTCTGCCCTCTCTCCTCTCTCGCACTCACTTCTCTCTCCTCCCCCTCGGCCCTCCCCCACCTGGTGCCTTCTACCATGTTCTGGTTCAGCAGGAAGTCCCGAGCAAGAGGTCAGCAGCTTCCCAGCCGTCGGAACTGTGAGCCACACATTTTCTGTTCATTAGAAATTACCCAATCTGTGCTATTCTGTCACAGCAGCACAAGATGAAATAAGACCTTATTTACAAATGTACAAGTTAACCGACCATTATTTTGTGAACGCCTCTAGAGGACATAAGACTTCTGGGGCGGAGACACAGGGCACTTCATTCCTCGCAGGAATGAACAGTAACCAGAGCATCAGCATCTGTTGTGCTTGTTCTGCAAAGAGTAATTCCAAAGCGGTCAGATGATACCTGAACATGCAACAGGATATATGACAGAAAAGAAAGCTCGAGTTTAGGAAACCCGGGTCTTTTATAGTGAGCAGTACAGACGCCTGCCCTTTGCTTGCCCGGAGAACATTCTCTCTCTTCAAAGGCTGTTTATTAGACAAACACCCTTAGAAAGATAGTTGGGAAGCAGAGCAGTCAGTGCTTTGCCTCTTAAAATGTGAAGGAGATAAGTGTGTCCCCAAACTGCTCATGTGCACTTTAAAAGGTCGCAAAAATATGCTGGCTCTACAGAGGAATCACAGGGTTGGTCCGGGGAAGGAAAACCTGGCTGCAGAGACCACGGCGTTTGTCGAGGGGGGTCCTTTTTCAGTGGTTACTTTGTTGGCTGTGATTTTTAACTTTCAGATTATGTGATTTGGAGTTTTGTTATCGGAATTCATTTCACTTCATTGAATCTCAGATCTCATAGATCTATTTACCTCCAAGAAAAAATACTTGTCTAATAACCGTATGTTGCAATGCTTTCTGATTACATCACTACGAATTGCACAATCATTTTAGGGATATTAAATTATGAAAAATACATTTGTCTTAAAATCAGTGAAATATAAAAAAGACACACGAATAGCAACAGGTATACGAAAAGGTGCTAAACATCAATAATCATCAGGGAAATCAAATTAAAACACAAGGAGATTTCAACTCACACCCTTGGAAGGGAAGAAACGGGGAGTTTGTGGAGGACGTGGAGTTGGTGGAAGTCCTGTATGCTGTTGGCGGGACTGTAAATTGGTACAGCTGTGGAAAACAAGAGTGCAGGGGCCTAAGGAATTAAAAACAGGAGCTGGGAAGTGTACACGAAGGACGTGGCATCAGGACGTTCTTCCCTTGCGTGCACGTTGCCACATCTTTCACGGGGACCAAGATATGGAATCAACTTACCTTCCCATCAGCAGATGAATGAATGAAGAAAACGTCCCCGTGGATACAGCGGCAAATTACTCAGCTACTAAACAGAAAGGAAATGCTGTCACTTAGGACAACAGGGGTGACTGAGGGACGTCCATCCTGTCCTAAGTCAGGCACAGAGACCCAAACGAGACACGTTCTCATTTAGACGTGGGATCTAAAAATGTCGAATTTTAGCAAAGCACAGAACAGTGGTTCCTAGAGGCTGAGAAGAGGGAAGAGGGTGACGTGACAATGTTGCTCCAAGGCTACAAAGCTTCCGTCACGCAGAGAAATGCCTTTTGGAGATCTGCTGTGCAGCGTGGTGACCGTAGGCAACAGGAACGGGTATTCGGTCCCTGCCGAGACCAGAGACCTTGAATGTTCTCACAACAAAAACAATGACACGTGTGTGAGGTGCTGCATGCGATCATTTCACAATGCATACAACACCAAACGTCACCTTGTACACCCTTTATATACACAATGTTTGTCAATTAAAGCACAGTAAAGGTGTAAACTCAATCAACGATGTGTTTCTTTGCGACCTTTCCCCCCTAGAATGTAAGCTCCAGGAAAGCACGGGTTTTGTCTGTATTTATCACCAACATGCACCCTGTACCTAGAGCAGTGTCTGGCACACCGTAGATATTTAGTAAATATCTGCTGAATTAATAGCATAGAACAAAATGCAGGCTCCATATTCTTTTTTCCTTTATCTCCACCTCCAGCTGCGGTCTAGGTAGTACTTACCGATTGTGCCTACATACAGAATCATCTGGGGATCCTTATAAACATCAATGCCTGGACCCCATCCAGACTTATTAAATCAAAAATTTTTGGAGCAAGGCACAGAGACACATGTGTTGTCAAAGCTGTTCAGATGACTCCAAAGACGTTGAGAGCTTCAGAGCCACGGTCCGTGCTCCTCCACGGACAGCAGGTGCACACGTCACCCCACGTTGGGTCTTCTCCTACGTATGAGCACGTCTGACTACTTGATTAAGCTCAGAGCTTCCCAAAGAAAATCATTGATAGTCTCTCAAAGAATAGCAGTCCCGTATGCTTGCACCATATCAACTACATCATTAGAACCTCAGTCAAGTGAGGAAGGGAAAGAAACTTTTTTTTTTTTTTTGCAGTTTTTGGCCAGGACTGGGTTTGAACTCACCACCTCCGGCATGTGGGGTTGGCGCCCTACTCCTTTGAACCGCCCAGGGAAAGCAAATTTTATCACCTCAAGGGCAATAAATCTGACTTTCAATGCTTTACTCAAGGGAAAAGGAAGCATGTGCATAAATTTTGCTTCTCTGTTTTATGATTTAAAAAAAAAAACAAACAGAAAAACTGTTCTAAATTATTATTCATATGTTTAAAAAGTACGTTGAGCCGTTCATTCATTGAACGAAGGCTCACTCAAGAGTGACCTGCCAGCAGTGTTCTGGCTGTTGTTCTAAAGCAAGCTGAGCTCTTCCTATAACCTCACTCTGCCCAGGAGACCAGGGCCTTTCCCATCCTCCTGTCTCTCCCCACCCCCAGGACCTTCCTTTACTAACCCTGGTTTAAGCCAGTGCTCTAAGTACAGGGAGCAACACGAGTCTGTAACAGATTGTTAACTTGCAGGGTCCGGCTTTCTTCATGCCCTAATTCATGATTCTCATCTTTTTTATTCCCCTTTATAGATTTTAATCAGTGAATTTGAGGCCCCTTGAAAACAGACTGAAACATATGAATAATATTCAATTAACCGCTGGAGGAGTAAAGTTTGAAAACTGGGGTCAATTTTAGGTTTTGTCTTTCCAGGGAGAGCAAAGTCTAGTCCCCATGGGCTAGAAATCATTTTTCCTTGAGAAAGAAGTAAACCATTAAACTATCGTTATCATTTTATAAAGTAGAAACCGTTTGCTAGAATTATAAGAGAGATAATTCCAGTAACAGAGGAATCTGCACTTACATTTTCTTGTGTCCATAAATGAATAGGAGCTAAAGCATTTATCATAAAGCATTTTCATGATATCATTGCTAAAGACTTTTTAAATCAAAAGTCACCATGATGGAAATGCAGGCAAACTAGCCAGGCCATTGTAAGGATCGTTAGGGACAGTAATTTTCTCCTGGGGTATTATAACATTATTAAAACAGTAATGGGATATCAGCCATACCTAGAAACCTTTAATCCCAAAGATTTATATTACACAATTAAGGTCCTTATTAAGGAATTTAACATTATCCATAGACATTTAAATCTATACAGAGATGAGAAAGTCTTCCTTTGGTTTTTATGTTAGTTGCCTTCCAAATTTTAAATGAAGATAGAGGTGCAGAATCCATTTTTTCTATGTGTATTTAAAAGGAACATTCCATAAACACTGCTCGACATAGACCCTTAACATGTTCCAAACATATTTTTGGGAAATGTTATATACCATTTCCTTCCTAAGAAAATGATTATTATCATCTCAAAGTGCCCAATATGCCATGCAGTAAATTGGGATCATACTTCCACTTCTGCTGCCTGGGAGGACCCTGATTTTTGCTTTCTCTATTTCTATAATTATCAGTAGTGATTCCTTCCCATCTCACAGTTATTCTAGTTTGGACAATAAATTACATAGTTACCCTACCAATTTCAGTTTAACTTGTTTTTTTGTTGTTTGTTTGTTTGTTTTGAGATAGAGTCTCACTCTGTCACCTTGGGTAGAGTGCTGTGGCAGCAGCCTAGCTCACAGCAACCTCAGACTCCTGAGCTCAAGTGATCCTCCTTCCTCAGCCTCCTGAGTTTCTGGGACTACAGGTGCCTACCACAATGCCCTGCTAATTTTTCTATTTTTAGTAAAGACAGGGTCTCACTCTTGTTCATACTGGTCTCAAATTCCTGAGCTGAAAGAATCGTCCTTCAGCATCCCAGAGTGATGGGATTACAGGCGTGAGCCACCCACCTGGCCTAGTTTAACATAGTTTAACCTAACATTTCCAAGCCATATTTGGAAGCTGTTTATTCTGCACCACTTGTCAAACTCCCTGGGGAATGCTGTTTTTTGGCATTCCTAATTAATACTTAAGATAATATCTGACATTCATTTAATTTCACAAGAATTTATTCTTCTCCTTTTCTTGGTGGCAAACCATAAAAACCACTCGTGGAAAGCAGATGTGATAGATGGAAATTAAGACACTTCAAAGAGCATGGGAGAAGGAAGTCCTGTGCACTCTTTCTTTTTCAGTGTGAAGAAAGCATTAAATCTCAGCAGGGAACAGCCAAAGGTGGAACAAGGCCCATGGCAGGTTTTTAAAGTAGGCTGGGGAGTTGCAGCAAGTTCACTGGGGCCTCGTGGAAAGTTTGCTGGGGCTTCACAGTGACCGCAACACGTCTCTGCGTCTCTATTTTAGCTAACCAAACTTACTTCCACCACCTACTCCCTATTATCCCTGTTAAAACCACTGATCAACGCCAAAAAAAAAAAAAAAAAAAAAAAATTGCACACTGCTCAGAAAGCAGGTGTGATCACCTAGCCTTCCTCTTTTCCCACCCTGGACTTGGCTGGGTTGGGGAAGAAAATACTAAATTCAGAGTAATTGAATTGCTGCAGGTGGCATTTTTCTTTTTTGCCTATGGCAGAAATTACCTAAGGAAGTGTGGTTGGCCTAAGAGGTCAGTAGCCCCAGAGAAATCCTCTGTGGACCTATGACCTATGACCATGGTGTGTTCAAGGTCCCCGTCTGGTCTCTCTCTAGGTATCTTTCTAGGAGAAGAGTTTAGACTCCTGTCACATCATCCTCACAGGGAGAATCATTCAAATCCATAGGTGTCAAAACACCCTAATACTAATAAAATTCCTGAAAGAGTTTGCGTTTTCCCACTTGATTCACATTTAACAGCAAACCCAACATCAGAATAAATCAAACACAATCCAAGCAAAAACTACTCATTCATTGAAACAGACAACATGATCCCTACCAAATAAGAAAATCAATTGCCATCTCAAATAATTTGTAAACACCAAGCTGCCTAATGTTTACTGGAAACCATTTTTCTGGAGAACACTTGAGTCTCATAAAAATTTTCAGTCTTGCCCACATACCATATATATGCTGTTAAATCTTTATATACATTAATTTTCCTTGTAATAATAGCTAATTCTTATGCAACAGGCGTATTCAGGAGTGTCCTAAACGCTCCCCGTGCATTTACTCATTGTCTTCTGAGGTAGATTCAAATACCGCTGCCCCCCGTGCAGGTGAGGAAACTGAGACGCAAACAGGTTCACAGACCTGCCCACGGCCACCTGACTGAGAAGTCATTGCCAACTGGTCACAAGTTACACAGTAACAGGGACAGTTTCTGTGTAAAGTTGCTGGGCAGCCATGTGTTAAGATGTGAGAGGTGCTAAGTGATTCTATATTATAAGCAGCTGAGAGATAGGGTGGGGAGAAAGAGTAAAATAGTTCACATTTGGGACAACTGGGAATTGAGACTGGGAAAAATGAATCAGGGAATAGCTGCCAGGCTGACACATTAGACTGGCAATTTTAGGCAGAAACTATCCATGTTATCAGGCAACTCGTGACCAGTCAGCAATGTGTTAAACAGCATCTGTCATGTTCCCACCAGCTGCTATCTCTATTTATAATGTGGTATCTTTTGATTTTAAAGATTTTGAGGGTTCGGTGCCTGTGGCTGAAACAGCTAAGGCACCAGCCACATACACCTGAGTTGGTGGGTTCAAATCCAGCTGGGGCCCGCCAAAAAACAATGATGGCTGCAACCAAAAAATAGCCGGGCGTTGTGGCGGGTGCCTGTGGTCCCAGCTACTCGGGAGGCTGAGGCAAGAGAATCGCTTAAGCTCAGGAGTTGGAGGTTGCTGTGAGCAGTGATGCCACAGCACTCTACCGAGGGCAACAACTTGAGGCTCTGTCTCAAAAAAAGAAAAAAATAAAAGATTTTGAGGAAAAGTTTGTTTTGTTTGAGTTTCTAATTCCAGACCTGATGCTCTCCTTGAGGTACTGCAAACATTCAGGAATGGATAGGATATTTTTATCAATAGTAATCACATTCCAGATAAATAAAAGCCCAATATTCCATGATGATGCTCCTTGGACATAAAAGTTCAGTAAATACTTGTTGCTTCTTTCAGCTAAAATATATGAAGACTATGGGAACATTTTCTAAAAATAGTATTCTTCCTAATTCAATATGGCAAAATTCAACAAAAATTATAATGTATTTCACAAATATAATTGTCTAACCTCCAGTTCAATACAGGGATATCAAAAATATGTTCTAAGCAACTATTTTAAACTGTTAATTAATTTATTTATTTTTGCAAAAGTTAAGTCACTGTACTACTTTGAAGAGTATCCTCCCAAAATTCATGTTCACCCAGACACTCAGAATGTGCTCTTACTTGGAAGTAGGGTCTTTGCAGATAAAAGAGAGTTTAGTGGTGAGTTAAGAGGAAATCTGAGTGAGTTAGACTGGGCCCCGAATCCAGCAGTGGTGTCCTGGTAAGAAGGCCGTGTGCCAGGACAGACACGCAGAGACACACAGGAGAACATCCATGTCCATGGAGCAAGGACTGGAATGACCGCCGGCCCAGGAGCTGCCAGCCCAGGGGCACTAATTCTTGCCATCAACCCCCAGAAGCCAGGAGAAAGGCACAAAACAGACTCTCCCCTCGGTCCTTCAGAAGGAATCGACCTTGCCAACACCTTGCATTAGACTTCTAGTCTTCAGACTGTGAGAAAATAAATGTTTTAAGCCACCCAGTTTGTGATAAGTTGTTATGGCTGCACCAGGAAACTAATATAGACATTAATGTTAAATTCTAATATTTGGTTGTTGTTAGAAATTTCTTTTATTTTTTTCTTTTGAGACTGAGTTTCACTCTGTCACTCTGGCTAGAGTGCTGTGGCATCATAGCTCACAGCAACCTCAAACTCTTGGGCTCAAGTGATCCTCCTGCCTCAGCCTCCTGAGTAACTGTACAGGTGCCTGCCAGAACACCCAGTTATTTCGTAGAGACGAAGTCTGGCTCTTGCTCAGGCTGGTCTTGAACTCCTGAGCTCAGGCAATCCACCTGCCTCGGTAGCCCAGAGTGCTGAGATTACAGGCATGAACCTCTGTGTACCGCCAGATAGAAATTTCTTAATATGTCAATTGTCTAGCTGTTAGCCAGCAAATATTTTATAAATATTCCTCATTATTTCTATTTTAAACATACATCATACTAATTTATCTAAAATGATCACTTTTCAAAACAATATTTAAATAGTTTACTTAAGCTTTGGAATAAGTTCATTCTCAGCCAGTTAATTTGTTGCTATACAGTGATAAAAACTAGAACTATATTTTCTCCCTTAAAATTAACAATGGATTGTTGTATTGCTTCTCGGCCTTTTGGCTAAGATCAAGTGTAATAATGTATTGTTGTACTCTCTTCTGACAGACAATGTTTTATGGTTCTTATGTTACACAATTAATTTCTTAGCGTTCTTGGTGAAGGGTAAGCCAGATCTCCCCCCAATGTCTTTTCAAAATGGATAATTTTGCCTTCTTGGTGGTTCATAAGGATAACATAATAGGTTTGAATATGAATTCCAAAGCTACATTTAGTCCACTAATAAATCAAATGTGAAATTGTTGAATAATACACTTGGAAGTTATTTTATAAGTTGACAAAAGAAAAAAACTGCTAAAGTCAGTTTTGATTATATGAAGACATTTTATAATTAGACAGAAACAGTTTAACCATTTGTGTTATTTGCTCACATAGTCCCTTCTTTTTTACTTTGGGAATGTTCACTTTAAGACAAAAAGGACAAAAAAATTGTTTTATTTCATATTTATATTTTGCTTTTTTTGAGGAGGAGGAAAGAGAATTATTAATTTTCTGAAATGAGGAGGCTGGTAGACTCTTGTCTCAAAAATACTAGCGTCCCCTATATTCTGCATTAAATTATGAGAATACAACATGTATATCCTTAAAAATGATGACGATGTTAATTAGAACCGGCAAATGCAAGTTTTTTCTCCTTTTAAAAATGTTTTGAGTTTCTAAGAAATACCACTTTAAAGACTACATGTATTTCCAGGCACCAGGGAGAAATATGTGATTTTCAATTGGTATAAAGAAATATTTACATTTGGAATTTTTGCAAATCTTACATTTGGGACTAAAGTGTGTTGGGATTACTGAAATAGTTTTCTTGCTGCTGGGATCACCCACAGACTTAAGATGTGCTGGAAATGAATCCCTGGGGAAATCACAGAGAAAGAAACAAGGGAAGAGTGTGGGGTGAAGTTCTTCATTCTGCATCAAATATAAGTGTCAGTTCATACATTCTTTATGCGTAAAGTAGGGGTGTGATTATAGTTTCTAAGCAGGAAAAAAAGGTACTTGGAAAGACAGTATAATAATCAAATGATTTCTTTTCAAATTTTGAGCTGGAGAATATGTACAAGTAAATGTTGTAGTCTCTATGAATTCAACAGTTCTAGATATGAATGAGGCTTCTCAGTCACCACTTCATTAAAATAGATCATAAGCTCATATCAGGATCTCAGCGACTTGTCAAATTCATGCAATACTGTGTGCTTCTCATTATAATGTCTATTGCAACCCTTAACGGCTATTCAAAGTTCTTTGTTAAATTAGAAACCTCTCTATATAATAGATATTATATAAAAATCACTAGTAATATCAAGACCTAGAATATTTTCTTTTCCAAGCTATCTAAAAACAGAAAGTAAAACATTAAGATTCCTTCCAGAAGTCAGCCCCTACCTTACTAGAGACTCTGTCTTACCTGCTATCATTATGATATGAAATTAAAACACAAATCAGGTCAGGAAACCATGAGATGTTGGCCAGAGGCCAGCTGGTCCTCCACACTGAAGCTTGGCTCACTGCATCTGGGCTTCCCTCGGCTGATGGTGCGCAGGGAACTAGGGGCACAGTTATACCGGGGAGGACAAGGGCAAGGCTGTGCATGCCTGTCCCCAGGGAGCACGGTAAGTTCAAAGGCTGAGAGCAGACCACAAGGAAATGCCATGTTTTTTAGTAAAAAAAAATGCCTAAACTGAACAAAACCAAATCAAACCAAGAAACACATAAAAGGAGAAAGTACACCTTGGAAGCACTTGCTATGGTTTGAAGTTTGTAACAACCCTGCGAGATGTCGCAATAATAAGCCTCAGAGAGAACCAGGGAGAGGGTCTTGGAGAGAGATACTCCTGAACTTGCATCTTTTAGGGTCTAACCAATGGTCATCAAACAAAAGTCAAAATTTTACCATGTAGGTGCTTGTTCTCAAAGCAAGAAGCCAGCCTTTCATTCTGTAGCTTCCTCCTGCATGGAGTCCAAGCAGAGTGAACCCACTATTTTCAGGCTATTTCCTGGTATTTCTTCCCTCTCCAAATGTGTGTTAAGGCTGATTTTTTTCTCCCAAACTACTTTCATTCTTATCAACAAGTATTGTGTTCTTAACTATTTCAATAGAGCAGCCCTTTGCTAGCTTTTATAACCTAAAAACCTGAGTGGGGTTTTAAATCTATTGAATACTCAAACTTAACCACAAACATGGCATTAGAATCACTATGCCTTCCCTACATCTCCAAAATTGTCTTGGTTTTGGCTGGCATAGACACTTGGCCAAACAGCATGTGCTTCTGGATTTGAACTGCTGCCCACATGGTGAATGAACAGCAGGAACGGCCAGCTGTGGCACAACATCCTCTCCCGTCTCTGCCTAAAATAACAGAAGCAGGAGGCTGGATGAAGCAGGCTCATTGGCCTTGTGATTCTCCTCCTTGGTACTCACCCGAGCTTGGCATGATCCATATTTCTATATGCACAGCATAGGTTCCCTGTCTCTGAAGTTTTGTGACGTGCCCAAGTGAATCATCTGAATAAACTCTGCTAAGTTTGCTAGCTGCAGAGATGCCCTGGAACTTTCTGGAAGTAAGTGAATTTCCAGGGACAGTGGACTGTGTGGCCATGCTCCTCCACAGAGACTGTTGGCACAACTCTTCCTGTAGCTATTCCCTAACCCTAAACTACTACATTTTTCCATACGTCAGATCCACAAAAGTGAAACTTTGCTGGTTAAAGTAAAGCTCTGAGTGGGACAGGTCAGCTGGGATTATTATCCAACCCTTTTTGGCCAGAGCAAATGCTTCAGTTTTTCTTCTGTGTTGGGCCAGAGTGTCCAAATCACTGTCCATTAAAGAATTTATACTGCTTCTGAAATGTTTAAATAATGTGATAAGGCCTAGTTACGATGTGACACAGCATCATTCTCGGGAAAAAGATGGTAAGTCAAGTTCAGTTTCCCGGCTTCTGACCTAGAGAGCTATTCAGGGCTTCTGCGTGCAACCTCTTTCTCAGGGAGACTTAATTTAAATACCGAGGGAAAAAAGAAAAACTCAGGAGTTGAGTGAGGCGGATGGAGACGCAGTGCTCCACAATCTGAAAGTTGCTGTGATCATTCCTACTTTACAAGTGAAACAGTGGAGGGACAGAGAGGCCAAGAGACTGTCTAACTTCAGAAAGCTTGTGCCTGGGGCAGTCCTGGGTCAGATTCCTGGGCCTCTTTGTCTCAGGCAGGAAAAGGTAGAAACGCCTGGTTCTGTTGTTCCGGAATGTGCCGGCTGAGATTGGCATCATGACAGTCACCAGCATCCCAGGAAACGGAACAAAACAGAAAAGGCTTGAGCGATTTTTCCTGAAACTTGCATTCTTTCATTTATATTATACACACACACTCATTCAGACCCACTCTTCTCATAACCCGTTTATTTCTTCCTGTGGTCTCAGTCAGAAATGAAACTAATAAAGCTGCAAAACCGCTTTCCTTTTGGGATTCTTTGTTATTCTATAAAACCCACTGTTGATAAGTTTGAGAAACACAGTTTTGAGGCAAAGCAGCAATGTTATGAGTTTTTTCTCTAAGAGCAAAGATAAATAAAACTATTGACTCATACAACTCCCTGGGACAATATTCTGAAATCCCCCAGTGTGACTCTCTGAAAGACACCGATATCTCACTTTATAGCATTTGTCATTTTTTTTAAAGGCTCCAGCACGCACAGAGTGGTGAGCTTACATACGAGGGTATCAGCACATGTGGTTGGGGAAGGTCAGCTGACTTAGGAAGTTAGGACTGGGGTGCCACAGCTATGAACACACACCCCAGGGTTGGGGTGACCAGCTCTTAAGGATTAATTTTTTAAATTATACTATAGCATCACTCTTTTATTTTCTTTCGTTGTAGAGCTCAGTGAGTTTTGATGTGTGTGTACATTCGCCTAACCACTCTCACGATCAGAACAGTGAACATCTCGCCACCCCCAAAACTCCCCTGTGTGTTTTACACCCTCCAAATCAGTCTCACTACAACCCTTGCCCTGGCATCATGATTTGTTGAGAGGCTTTTAAAAAACGTCAATTCCCAGGCTCTGCCCACAGAGCTGCTGATGAACTAGAATGGGGCGGGGTCTGGGGTCTTCTGAAAATGTTTGCTCAGCGACTCCAGCACGCAGCCAGGGCTGAGAAACTGGTGCTCTTGTCAAAGCCCACATTCCAGAGGCTGCCACCTTAGGACTCCCATTATTTTCCTCTCAAAGCAGCATCTATCGTTTTATTGGGCAGCACCAGGGATATAGATGTTGAAGACTCTTCTCCACTGGGCAGATGTTCAAAATATGTGAGAAGTTGAAGGAAGCGTTACCTAGGACCCCTCACGCTCACAAACAGGGGTGAGGGTCTGCCAAGTCCAGCAATGCCTGCAGAAGAGCTTCAGCCTCTTACGGAGAGAACGGGACACAGGATCTGACAAGACGGTCAGCGTAGTTCTGTTCCTGGAATGTTAGGGGATCCATCCTGAGCAAATCCTTCACTCCTCGTGCTTTTCTCGAATGTGGGAAAGGACCAGGAGCTATAACTCCACTGAGGCTTCAGAGAAGTTTAGATATTTGCTTAATACTCGCCATAAATATTTGCTTTTCAGATTTGGCCCGAGACTTAATTTTATTGTAATTTACCATCTGGTAGAGAAATGTTGAGGCAGGAACATCGCCCTTTCCAACTTCTAACTTACAAAGCAGTAGTTCCCAATCTTGGCTGCATGTGAAAATCACGTAGGGAAATTTAAACATCCTGATTCCCAGACTGTCCCACAGAGCAATTGACTCAGAGTTTCTGGGAGTGGGATGTAGGCATCATTCTAAAAACTCCCTGGGTGCATAGCCAAGGTTGAGAAGCTCCTCATAATACCTGCCAAAATCATCTCATAATTTACAACAAACAATTCAACTCACTAGGTTGAATCCCATCTTCCCTCCCCAGCACATCTATACCTGCCTCCCAGAAAAGCAACTGTCCAGCTGTCCAGGGACACCACTTGGCCGCACGTCATATTACACTGGCCTCTTCCTTATGCATCATAACACTGCTTAGAAGATGTGTTAGTGATCTATTGCTCTGTAAACAATTACTCTAAGCCCCAAAGAATAAACATTTTGTTTCTCTAAGTTTGTGTGAGCCAGGAGTCTTGGATGATTCTGGCTCAGGGCTTTTAATGAAGTTGTGATCAAATTTCAGTCATCTGAAGGCTTGACTGGGGATGGAAGGTGTGCCCCTACCTCACTCAGGTGTCCGTTGGCCAGAGGCCTCAACTCCTTCACACATGGTTGTGGGTCTCGCCCTCGGGCTGTTTGAAGAGCTCCACAACTCGGTAGCTGGCTTCCTCTGGGGTGAGTGATGGGAGAGAGAGCATGGACGAAACTGAGCTGTCTTTTATGACTTAATCTCTGAACCACACATGGTGAGTTCACTTTAATTCTATCTGTTCGAAGTCAGTAACTAATTCCAGCCCCAACTTGAAGGAAGGGGAGCTCAGGGAAATAAGAACCTCTTGAAAGGAAGCCTATCAAAGATCTTATAAGTGAATTTTAAAACCATCTCAGAAGATAATAGGCAAAGGCTAAGGAAATATAAAAGATGTTTTTCATTGCCTTAAGGAAAAAAAGTGTAATTCTACTGGGTACATAAACGTAACAGGAATGAGATGCTTGCAGAACCCACAGACACTCTCAGAGATGAGCCCACAAACTGGCTGCTGATGTGTCAATGGACAGTTATTAGAATTGGTACTTGTACTTTACACTTAAAAGAAGGGTACATCAGATCAAAAGATGCCATCTCATCTTGTTCAAGCTCATGTTTTCCAATAAACCAGTTCTTTAGAAGATGTATACTTTATGGGAAATGCTGTGTACGTGGTAACAGATAAACAGAAATGACATTTAATTTCAAGCTCCATTAGTAACATACAGGGAATCGGGAGAACAAGGTCAGCCAAGATGGTAAAGGACAAAAGTATTTCATTTTCAATTACTTAAAATAGTGCACAGATGTAGCAGCTAAGATAGTGCTGGGTGCTTGCCAATGCCCAGTAAAACAGATTATAGCAAAGAACCAGAAAGTCTTAATAGCAGAAGATTTCAAAATCTCCTATTTTCTTTTAAGACAATTGCTTGTTCAGCAAGTGTTTAGACCATACAGACCCAGTGTCTATGGTCCACAGGCTAAATTTGGCCTGTTTCTGTCTATGTAAATAAAGTTTTATTGGAACACAGCCATGTTCACTTCTTTGCCATTGTTTCTGGCTGGGTTCACAGTATAACAGTGGAGTTGAGTAATTTCAAAAGAGGATCTATGGCCTGAAAGGACTCAAAGATTTACTGTCTGGCCCTTTATAGAAAACATTTGCCAATTTTTGATGTAGACAAAAGAATGGGGATACAAGAAGTATTCATAACTTCATTACAATAATCCCTAGGCTTTTATTACAGATCTCTCTTCCTGAAAGATTCAAGAGGCAAAAGTATTAGTTATAAAGCTTGTCATTATTTGTTAAAACTTGCTACCTTTGAGGCAAAATAACCAAGATTTAATCAAAAATTATTTTCCTCGTTATGCTAATATTGTTCTGGCCCATAGAAAGCTACAAGATGTAAGTCAGTTTTCTTTGGTTAGTTTAAGACCCCCAAACTCGTTAAGAAAAAAGAGGGGAGGCAATAAACGGAAAGGAAGGCAGAACCTGGGAATCTGAGCTCCGTTTGCTTTCTTTGTGTCTCTCTCCTTCCCACCTCTGTCCCCTCCTCTTCACCCTCGTTCCTGCTGCTTTCTCTGGGCTGGCATCACTCTTTTCTGCTGAGACTGGGTTTCCTCAATGTGATGAGGGTCCGACTCCTGCAGGCCCCTGGCGTGTGTGTCTTACCCATCACCATCGCCAGGTAGGAATCCCAGACTGAGAGGTTGACAGATGCTTTGGGACGTGCTCCCTTTCTTCCGTCAATCACTACAGCCTAGAAGATGGGGTGTGAGGCCTGGCCCTCTCGGGTCAGGTTACGGGGCCTGCTGAAGGGAGGCATAGCAGAGGAGACGGGGTGTAGACTAAAACAGCCCATGCGCAAGTGTGAGCCCACTCCCCAGTCAACTGGCCCTCCCGTAACAGTCACAAGACCCAAGCAACTTCTAAGAGGACATTGTATCTACTTCTCAGCTTAGGTAGACCTTTTATAAATCATAATTAATTATTAAATGCATTCCAGTTTGGAAATCTCTCTGGATTTTACATCTTTGTTCATTCACCTGCTTCTCAGGAAACTCATTATTCCTTGTGCTACACCTGGTGCTCCAGAGAAGACAGACCACAAGTTTACCTCTCCCTTTGACTGTCTCCTTCTCAAGTCAAGTAATTCCAACTCTTGGTTCCTTCCCTGCAGCCTACAGCTGAGACTTCCCTAAGTTTTTGACTCTCTTCTTATCTGTCATTGCAAAATTTAACATATACCTCCTTAATATATGAAACTAACAGTATGATGCTAAACAATGGTTCCCACACTCTGGACATATTTGGAATTAATGGTGGAATCTTTTCAGCTGGGAAGAATTCCCGGTTTTGCTATTTCTTCACTGTATCATCTTGAAATAATCAGTATTACCCTTTTATAGAGGAGGTCTATAAGATACTCATTTAATAAATACAGTAGAACCTCTACAAGTGCCCACCTCCCACATTGACCGCCTCCTGAAGCTGACCTAATGTTCACGGACTGGACGTGCACACACGTGGGTCTCAGTCCAGTGGGCCTTGTTCCTGATGCTGTCCACCTCCGTGGGTTGACCAGGTTGTCACAGTCCCCTGGGTGGTCAATGTACAGTGGTTCTACTGTATTTATTGAAGATCTGCTGTATGACAGGGATTGGAAGGCAGCAGCAATGTGGCCTCTACCCTCTCAGAGAAAACACGTCAGACGAGCTGCTTCCACACACCTGCCATGAAGTGGCTGATGTGGATATTGCTGGAGAACAGGAAGTGCAACTGAGAGTTAAGTGTGGTTTGAGCAGGAGGCAGACCCTTCCCAGAGGAATTTGTATCTAAGGTGAGACTCAAAGCAACCAACCAGGCAATGGAAAGGAGTCACCAGGAAAAGTCCATATCAAATCTACCATGATAAAGGACAGGACGAAGATGTAAGGGAATTGAGTATCACTCAGCTGTTAGGAACCTTCAGTTGGCAAGTGACAAAAATCCATTTCCAACTAGGTCCAGTGAAAAATATTTGAGATTTTATCAGCTCTTTAACCAACCTATGGACAGAGCTGGCTGGCGCTGGGGGCAGCAGGATGCAGGGCCTGGAGAGAGGCTGCCCCTGCCTTCCTCTGTGCCTGATTCTCCTTCGCTTTATGGCTTAGTTTGTTCTTTATTTTTATAGACAATTCTTCCACACAACTAGGTAAATGGGCACCAGAAGCCCAGAACTTATTACACAATTTTTTTTTTTTTTTTTTTTTGCCATTGGAAAGAAAAGGAATGTGCTATTTTCTATGTGTTCCAACCTGCAAAAATGTAAAGAATTATGGATGGTATGAGATTTTGGCACCATAACGAATAATTAGCCTGCTATAGTTTTGCGGCTGCTGGCAGGGGGCCGTAGATGGCTGTGTCAGAGACAAAGGACCCACTTCTCACAGCATGAACTTCACATTCACATCGGCTCCCCTCGGATTCCACGTGGGTGCAAGGTGGGCCAGCCCAGGGATCCAGGATGTGTCGTCACCGCGGATCCCTGATCTTAGAACACTCTTGTCTCACAAAGAAACTGACAAGCAAACCTGTCCAGACTTTTCCCTGTACGAAGACATTCTCTTAATTGTCTCAGTCAGGAAACAAATTTGCCCTCTGACCCAGGAGATATTAGCTCCAGCTTCTAAGGCTGTTTGCTATACAAGTTATCATTGAAAAGATGGTCAGGGGGATAAAAGGTGTTAGTTGTATGTAAACAACATGGAGAAATTGCCTTCCAACAACAATTCCCAAGGAAAGAATCAAATTCGCATATCTTGGGCCAAGTGCTTATCCATGTTCAAACACGTTGTCCAAGGAGATGAAAGGACATTATTGGCTCTGCTATAGCCAAATTCCCAAGACTTCAGGAGAGGAATGTGCTTGGCAAAGATGAATCACATTTATGATGATTAAATATTAAAGTTATAAGGCTTATGAGGTAAGAGGGGATCAATTTGTGAAGAATTACATAGGTCATGTTAAGAAGTTTGGAATTTTCCTATGTGTAAAAGCAATTTGTTTAATAGAATTCTATGATGAGGGGGTGTAGTGTTATCTCTAGAAAAATCACACTGGTAGAGATTTTAGGAGGGAGAAAATGGAGAAATAAGTTAGGGAAGAGTTACTAGCTCAGGTAAAAGTAACAGGAGCTGGAATGAGGATAGTGATGGAGAAAAGTGGGTAAATCTGAAGATATTTTGGTACCAGCCATAGGGAGAAAAGATAGAATCAAGGACAAACCTTATGTTTCTGTTTTTGGAAAGTTAGTGAGTTGAGACACAGAGCCAAGAAAGAGAAGCAGGTTTTAGGTGTTTAAAGAAGGTAAATTAAGTTGTGAAAATTATGAATTTGTGGTAGGATGAGGCACAGAAAGATAGGCTGAGGAAATGGGTTTGGGACCTGCGGAAAGAGGGTTGAACAGAGAAAAGATCTATAGCACAAAGCCTGAAGAACACTGATTCCTAAGGGGCAGGTGTATGAAGAGGAACCTCCAAGGAAGATTGAGATTCCGGATGCTAAGAACAAACCTTGGGGAAGACAGTGCAACAAGAGCCGCAGGGAAGCAATTCAGAAGTAGAAATTGGCTTAATTCACTCTCGTAATGGCTGTGCAATGCACCACAACATGGACATACCACAAGGTAATAGAACAACTCAACACAAAATGTAATGAAAAAAAAATGTCAATATCATCAAATGCTCCAGAAGATAAAGTCTTTCATTTGTGAGAAGAGAATTCCATCAACGTCAAGGGAGTAACGTGGGGATTCAATTGGATTTTATCAAACACTTCTTGTATTACGAAGGTGTTTGATTCACGTCAACAGTTTTCCTTTGAGTCACTGGCACATGTGGCTGATAACAGGCTCTTAGTCATAGACCTTTTCCAGATCCCTGTTGTGCATCAGTCATTCCATTTGTACCAGTTTTTTGTGTGTCCCATTACACCAGTCCCTTAAAACCATGTTTCCCACCTTGTGGTCATTCCACAAGGAGGCACCAATCCTTTCACTTACTGGCCGCACCACAGTCATAGATCGATAGGCAGGATCAATATGAGTAACGCTTTATTTCTGCTCAGCTCACTCTGAGGTTAGCGCCCTCATCAGATGTCATGTGGCCTGTGACTCGGTGGTGCCCTGGAGTACCGTGGTTTGTGATCACTGCTTTCCCAGGGGATTTAACAGCTCCTGTTTACTTGTTTTGTGCCCACATGCCACTCTATATTTCCTCCCTCCATTTCTTTTTTCTTCCCCCAGAATCTGCTCAAATAACTTTTAGCTTTTTCTTTAGGAATGGGTTTTTAAAAGCACATGCTCATTAAGTGGAAAAGGATACAGAAAATAGAAATAGGAGAGGCAGATTGTAATTTATTAACTTACATAGGGACCTCTTTAAATATTTTTTATGAAAAAGAACTGAAAAAATGTCAGAAGATCAGAAAATAATAAGAATCCACATACTTTAAAAGATTTACTACTTGCTTTTTATAGCTTTATTAACTATTACCCAGTTTCAATGTGGTTCAAATAATTAAATACTGCAACTAGGACATTAAAAATACAAACTAATTTATCAAAATAATTGTATTCTGAATATTATGTACAATATTATACATTTTACATTACATACAGGGGTTTTATACAGAAAAGGTAAGATTTGACTTATGATTATTGGAAATCCCAAATTCATCTGAACAAAATGTTCCAATGCATACACAGACAGGCAAGTGGGATAATCAAAACCATACACGAGTGTGGTTATTAAAAAATAAAATTACATTCATACAATTATGATAGAAAATGAAATTTTTTTATTAACTTGACAGTTTTATTATAAAACCAAACACGTGGATTGCATAACCTAGTCTTACATATTATAAAAATATTTATGATTGCAACTGAAATATGTCTCTATTCCAAGAGAAGTTTTTGATTTCTAATTTTCTCATTTTGAGGAATTTATTATAATTTAATTAATCATTAAAATACCTTATACAGAAGCGAAAAGCAGGCCCAATCTCAGAAAATACAGGAATATGAGGGTCAACCTTACCGCCATGTATTTAACACCGTATTGTTTTGAGAAATAATTCCATTAAACTGTCCAGTCTGGTATACCCTCCCACTCAGACCTGTCATCTGGTGATTACATACTGAGGCTCAGAGGGGAAGCAGGAAGCACTGGATGGACTGATCCTGAAACAGGATATCCCTAGGTGATGTCAGAAGAGAAATCCTGAGACTGGTGCTCACGCAGAAAATGCCACTTGTTTTTGAACAAGTCACCAGTCCTTCAGAAAGGTTAACGAGCTGATGTGTCCACCCCTGAGCTGAACACTGAAGGAAACCCACCAAGTCCGGGATGCCTCCGCAAGTTTTTGCACCGTGTCATCTTCAAAGTCAATTCCTCTCGAGCAGAACAACTGTGATTTTAAGTAATGCCAGACATTTTTCTAACTACTCTGAAAAGTCTGAAAAACAATGTCTTTACTCCGTAACAAAATGGCTTTTCCCACCGTGTGTCACTCCATACATGGATGTCAGTCCAGAGATCCACAGACTGGTGAACGTTCTATCAGAAGTCTGCAGAAGAGCCTCAAAGGGCAGCAGCCGGAAAACTGGCCGTTCTCCTTACAGGCGGGACAGCGTCTTGGAGTGCTCCCTGCTCTAAAACCTCCTGTTTTATTAAAGGCAAACAGTACAACGCGGGTCAGCTAGAAGACAGAAAGGTGAGAGGTCAAAAAATACACAGAATCAACACTCTTCCCAGCATCACAGAATCTATAAAACAGAGATTCAGAGACTAAGGCTTCCTTTATTGTTTTCTTCTTGGTCATGTTTAGCTTGAATACAAAAGGAGCTCTAACCTAAGTTATCAAAATATATTCATATAAATGTAAGAGCTTTTCTAATACAAAATTTTTATAAAGTCTAAATTCTTAATTTTTTGTAATTAAATATTCTAGAGTTCAGTAGGCAGATTTAATTTGTGAGCAGCTTGTAAAGAATCCCCTGGCCGAGGCCTGTGTGGAGATGGGCCCGGCTACATCTCAGCTCTGCGGTGTGACTTCTCGGGAACTGCGGCTCCATCCTCCTCCTCTTCCTCCTCATACTGCTCCTCCCGGGCCTCGGGGCGCTTGTCATCTCGGGCTCCCTGGTCTGCTCCACCATGGTTTTTATCATCGGCCTTACAGTGAAAAGAAGAACGAAAAACAGAGTTGGTGACAGATAATTGCGTCCTGTAAAGTTACTGTCTTTTAGTAACTTTAGAAAGTTTTAGAAGGGGAATGACCCTGAAGGCAGGGTCTAAAAGTTACTGTCTTTTAGTAACTTTAGTAACTTTTAGAAGGGGAATGACCCTGAAGGCAGCGGTGCTGCCATCCTGATCCTGCCTAATCTCATTCTCACAACTTTGCTGATTCCAGGTGGGCTGGGTAAACTCAGCATCTTGGGGTTATCATCCCCCGACCTCCAGTGCCCACCGCAGACAGGCAGGTGGCTTCCACACACAGGTGCACAAACACACACACACACACACACAGGTGCTCAACGCCGACACCCTCACATACATTGTCATCGTTTTCGCCATAGGTCTCTTCAGCATGACGCTCCATCTCCCTTTTCTTCCCTTCGGTCAAATCCTCCTGAACCTAAAACAAACCACAGATACTATGTGACACTTCTGTCATTTGAGCACTTGCAGCAACACACTGTGACTTCCAGAAAGTTTGTTCAAAATAGCAAAAATAAAATTAACCCAGAAATAGACTCGTAAACAGATGAAAGTCAAGGGTTTGACTTATCTACTGGGTATGAAGAAACGTATAATCTGCCTATTACAGAAAGTGATGTGATTTATTCTGAATCTAGGACTCTTGTGTCTGAATTTCTGACTACTCTGAATGAGGGTTATTCACATTTCTAGTGTTAACACCTGAAAAAAATTCAGCTTATGAAATTAAAAATTCCCCTTTTCCAAATGGGAAAACTGTAGAAATCTCAGACAGAATCTAAGTTCCATGAAGGCAGGAATGGTCTCCCTTACTCCGTTTAATATCTTCTAAATGCACACCAAAAATATTGGAATTGCTAATTAATGCAAAAACTCTCCTCTGTAAAGGCACAAAATAACAGACACCACTACCTATAAACATGTAGTTGAAAATTGATGCATCTATTCTATAAGAATAAATTTATCTGGCTAACGTATAGAAGAGAGCGCAAGCATTTCAACTTCTTCATGAAATAGTGATTCAAACTGCCTGAAATACCTATTTCTTTTCAGGGTTCTAATATGACTTTTCTGTAGCAATTTTCCTTTAAATGTAGTATTATTACTATTCCTTTAAATCTCAATTATTTCTCTCAAAGTGTAACCCAAAGACAGCACCTGCACATTTTTGTCCCATTATCTCAATTTAGTGATTGTATCTCACAGACATATGAGGTAAAACATTTTCTAACTTAACTACTTTGAAAACCATATTACATCAAAAGGTTTAAATCAGCTGAATACATTTCAGAAAACTGCTGACCAGTTAAGCGTAATGTCATGTCCTGGTACTGGAGAAAGCCTGATATCTTCAAGGATCATGGTATAAGAGCAAGTCCTCTTAAATAATAAAAATTGATACTTATTTTGGGGTATGAGGGACAGCTGTTAAAAATAACTGAGAAATAGATGAGTCATAGAGGCACTATAATTAAGCAGAAACAGTGCAGCCTCCAGGCACCTAGCCCGGGTGAGACAAGAGTGAACTTGTCTCCCAGACAAGCCTTGGGTGGAAGTGGCCAGGCAGTGGCTACACACGTGACTCTTCAAAGATCCTTGAGGCACAGCCATGTCTTTGCGAACCTCTTCTATCCAGCCCAATATCAACTGGACACACAGCTCTTAAACAATACTGGTACCAAGTAAACAGTTTGAGGACAGAGGCATTGGGCATCTTTTGTGTTCATATTCCTGGGGCATGAAGATGGTGCCTCATCTGACCGCTCCAATGGTCAGGGACAGCTCTCCTGCCCTGTCAGAGCCTCAGAGTGACACCCCACAGGACATCATTTCACATCAGCAAGGTCTAATTGAAACATCATTAAATTGCTGAAGTGTGTCCATTAACAATGACACGACTTCCATAATACCCTTAGTAATGAAGACGTATTATGAGTGGAAAGCAGACAAGAATTGCCCTGCGTATGCAGCGTGGGGTGGGGGTGGAGGGATATGTAAATTGGCAGATTTTTCCACGAAGAGCCAGATAGTAAGCGTTTAAGCTTTTGGGGCCACAAGGTCTCAACTATCCAACTTTACCCGCTTACTACAAAAGCAGCAATGGACAGCCTGTGAATAAATGGGTCTGTCTGTGTTCCAGTAAAACTTCACTTCTGAAACAGACTCTAGCCTGTGGTTTGTCAACTCCTACTACGTGCTAAGTCGTCAGGTAGACCTTCCAAAAATCTTGGCTGTACAACTTTTTTTGCTATACAAATAATAAAGCCAACTGTTTTTATTATGAAAATCAAGTGCATGCAAATAAAGGAAATCATTCAATAAATCCCTTATAGCCGTATCATCAAATTTCAAAAGATGGAATGCTATTACTGATTAAATAATTTCAACATCATCAGATGTTTAGTCCATACTTATATTTTTCTAGCTGTCTTAACGAAGTCTATCTACACTCACCCTAATCCTGATCTAAAGAAAGGCTACTCAGAGCAGAGGCTCCCTCCCTTCTCCTTCCCTTATGGGTATGGAGCTGCTGTCCTGCAGAATGACCCACATTCTGGATTTATGGGATTCTCTACGGTATCACTTAACTCATTCCTGGAACCTCACATCTTCCTATAAATGGAAATTGGCTTAGTGGTTTGAATGAATTCAGGTTCAATTTTAAAAGCAAAGCTATTGAAGGGATGATGCTGTATATTCCGTATTTTTATCACATCAGGAGACACGTGGTTTGGGTTTCCCACGTTTGACTTAAGGCTAAGGCGGTGAACCCAGATGGTGACATCCCGGTCTCCCGGTAGTTAAGTCTCCTGACCTCTGTTCATGTAATGGCATCATCCTTCACTGATTGTTGTTTAAATCAACTGCTCCTTCCAGGGGTTATAAAATATGGTGAATTTCTAGTTCCATCACACTTCATGTACCCACTAATTTCTATAAAAACTACAGCTACATAGTTACCATGCCTAGTATACTTGACTGATTACAACGGCCCTTAAAATCACCCCCGGGTGGGCTAAAATGTTTCTAACAATGAATAACCAGCTGTATGACCTTCAAAAATGTAACTAACCTCTCTGAAGCTCAAATTTTTTATCTGTAAAATAAAAGGGTTGGGTAAAATCAATGATCTTTAATTTTCTGTGTGTGTGTGTGCACACGTGCATGTGGGGTTGGGGAGTCAAGGGCGGTTTTAATACTTTGTTTGGGGCTGTGCCTGTGGCTCAAAGGAGTAGGATGCCGGCCCCATATGCCGGAGGTGGTGGGTTCAAACCCGGCCCTGGCCATAAACTGCAAAAAAAAAAAAAAAAAAAAAAAAGACTTTGTTTGGAAAGACTTTAGCAAATGGACACAGATACACAGGCAGGAGATTCACAGTTCTCAAAGCCCTAGGACTATTTTTCTAAAGAGTGGGATTCTGAAACATCAGCATTAGCTGCAGGTGGGCTGGTGGGGATGCGGGTTATTAAGACCGATTCCTGGGTTCAAACACAGATAAGATCAAAATCTCCACGGGTAAAATCTTGTCCAAGGATTTGTATTTGTCACAGACCCTTAAAGGTGATTCTTAGCCACGGCAAAGACTGGAAACAAGTTCCTTGAGCACTGATGGACTGGCTAGTAAGATAACCAACCACCCTTTTGTACAATCTTTCTTCTCTACCCTTCGGATTTGTTGTAGAAAATTTTGTTTACTTGCCAGATGTCAATAAAATCTGGTCTGAAAATCACTTTAATTTATAGAACTCACAAATGAAATTTAAATTTTTTTCCAGACATATAGAGAATAGCCTCTGAGGTGCACAGTGTTGTTTTAGAAAAATACATTATCCACATTTGGGGTAAAACTAATTCTAACTCATCTTAAAGATGATGTCACTAAAAGATGACACCAAAAGAAGTAAAATTATATGAAGCTCTAATTAATCTTTAAAACAGGCTTAGACTAATAACCAGAAGCCAAATGTTACTTGTGTATAATACAGACAAGGTGATTCTGTCTCTCTCACGCTCGCCCCCTTAGCATCCTGCTAAAGTGGACAAAATACTTTGTCAAAGATTTCCCCACACTACTCTTCACTACTATTTTTTTTTTCACTGAAATCTAATGATTTAGGCATTTTAGAAACGAGCCCTGTGTGAGAAGACAGTAATAAATGATCAAAAGAAAGTAAAGCTGAAGGTGAGAAGGGCTTTGGCCACCCTGCCTCTGTGTGTCTTCACACTGTCCCTTTATGTAGCAAAGATGTCACAGGACGAGCCGAGACCAGAAGGCTGGACCTCGGGCAGTGGAGAACACCAGGGCCCAAAAGGTGGATGGCATGTGACAAAAAGAATACCTCCACAACTCTGGCTGCAGTGGCAGAGGCCACAGCTCCTGAAGCAATGCTTACTCGGGGAGTTACTGCCACTCGGAAGCTTCTTGACATGGTGCCTCAGAGCTGGCAGCCCTGTGTATGTGACAGAGAGACCTCACCCTCGCCCTGAGGGCTCAGATCAATGTTTTCAGTTACTGTGGGGAAATTACATCGAGGTTTTCCAAGCAATTACATCATCTGGTTTTCTTTTAAACATTTAAATAACTTTAAGGCACACACGGCACTTTTTGGCAATGTCATCCCTTGTCCTGTTTGCTCCTAAGTGAATAAAGTATCTGGAATGTAAGCAGCAGGAGGGTGGGGTCACAATACGAACATTTGCACTCCAGTAATCGCAAACAACACACAAGGAATGCTTGTTAACAGCCATCATTTTTATGTCTCAGGTAACGCTGCTTCACTAAGATTTTAAGTCAGGAGAGTTCAAACTTCCTACATCACACTTGTTTGGGGTCCTCTGTTACTAGAGCTCTAGTCTCTACGTCGGGGGCCCTGTGCCTCTGAACAGGTGCAGTGCTGGCCAGATGCAACTCCTCCCCAGGAGCAGATGCCCGACAGAAGGAATTCTGACTGTGTGCCAGAAGAGAGGGAACCAGTGAAACCCACAGGCTCGCCTGCCCGTGCTTAGCGGGTGCAGCTGCAAGACTCTGAGGTTTAATGGGGATTAAAGAAACAATGCCTATTTTATTTATGTGATGTATTATATTTATAGATTTCCGTATGTTGAACCAACCCCGTAACCCTGGAATGAAACCACCTTGGATCACGGTGTATAATTTTTTTGATGTGTTGTTAAATTGTTTGCTAAGATCTTATTGAATATTTTTGTATCAATATTCATTAATGATATTGGTCTATAATTTTCTTTCCTTGTTGGATCCTTTCCTGGTTTGGGGATCAGGGTGATACTTGCTTTACAGAATGTATCGGGAAGTATTCCATCTTTTTCTATGCTTTGGAAAAGGTTGTATAAAATAGGTACCAGTTCCTCTTGAAAGTTTTGATAGAATTTGGATGTGAAGCCATCTGGTCCTGGACTTTCATTTTTGAGAGATTTCGTATTATTGATGCCATTTCAGTGATATAGGTCTATTCAAGATTTCTGATTCTTTCTGGTTGAGTCTAGGAAGGTGGCACGCTTCCAGGTATTGGTCCATTTCCTTCAGATTTCCATATTTCTGGGAATAGAGTTTTTTTGTAGTAATCACTGAGGATTTTTTAGATTTCTGCAGTGTCTGTTATTTCTTCTTATCATTTCTGATAAACAATATTAGAAATTTTACTTTTCTATTTCTGGTTAGGTTGGCCAAAGGTTTATCAATTTAGTTAATCTTTTCAAAAAATCAACTTTTTGTTTCATTGATCTTCTGAATGACTCTTTTGTTTTCAATTTCATTTAATTCTGCCCTAATTTTGGTTATTTCTTTTCTCCTTCAGGGTTCGGGGTTGGGATGTTCTTCCTTTTCCAGGTGCTTGAGGTGACCCACGAAGTTGTTGGCTTCCTCTCTTTCTGTTTTCATGATGAAGGCTTCCAATGCTACAAATTTCCCTCTTAGGACTGCCTTTGCAGTATCCCACAGGTTTTGATAATTTGTGTCTTCCTTATCATTTTGTTCCAAAAATTTGATGGTTTTCTTCGTAATCTTGTCTTTGACCCAGCTATCATTCAGCCTAAGATTATTTAGTTTCCATGACTTTGGGTATAAAGATTCCTTTTGCTATTGAGTTCAACTTTTATTCCATGGTGGTCTGAGAAGACACAAGGAATAATTTCTATTCTTTTAAATTTGCTGAGGTTAGACTTGTGTCCTAAGATATGATCAATTTTGGAGGATGACCCCTAGGCTGATGACAAGCATATATATTCAGTTTTATTAGGATGAAATATTCTGTACAGGTCTGTTAAGTCCATTTTTTCTAGGGTCAGGTTTATATCTAGTATTTCTTTGTTTAGCTTCTTAATATATCACATAAATCAAATAAAAAACAAAGACCATATGATTCTCTCAATTGATGCAGAAAAAGCTTTTGATAATATCCAGCATCTTTTCAGGATCAGAACATTTATGAAAATAGTCTTCAATGGGTCATTTCTTAACCTGATAGGGGCCATCTACAGCAAACCCACAGCCAATATCATAGTAAATGGCATAAAATTACAAACATTTCCACTCGGATAAGAAACAATGCAAGGATGCCCACTGTCTCCACTGCTATTCAACACAGTAATGGAAGTCTTAGCCATAGCAGTCAGGCAAGAGAAGGCAATCAAGGGCATCCAAATAGGGTCAGAGGAGATCAAACTCTCACTCTTCGCAGATGATATGATCTTATACCTGGAAAACCCCAGGGACTCAACTACAAAAACTCTTAGAAGTAATCAAGGAATACAGCAGTGCCTCAGGATACAAAATCAATACTTTCAAATTGGTAGCTTTTATATATGCCAACAATAGTCAAGCTGAAAATATAGTCAAGGACTCTATTCCTTTTACAGTAGTGCCAAAGATGAAATATCTGGGAATTTACCTAACAAACGACATGAATGATCTCTATAAAGAGAATTATGAAACTCTGAGAAAAGAAATAGCTGAAGATGTTAACAAATGGAAAAACATACCATGCTCATGGCTGGGAAGAATCAACATTGTTTAAATGTCCATATTACCTAAAGCAATCTACAGATTTAATGCAATCCCTATTAAAGCACCATTGTCATACTTTAAAAAGCTTGAAAAAATAGTGCTTCATTTCATATGCAATCAGAAAAAAACCTTGAATAGCCAATACATTACTCAGAAATAGAAACAAATCGGGAGGTATCACATTACCAGACTTCAGGCTACACTATAAATCCGTAGTGATCAAAACAGCATGGTCCTGGCATAAAACACAATGCCTAGTCCCACACAAATGTTTCACACACATATTAATATGTCCACAACACGGCATGTGATTCCACCTACAACGGCCCCCTTTCTTTTCCCATTTTGGTGCAGTCACCAAGAACTTCATCTCTGATTACCACTAGTGCTTAAATGGCATTTGGAAACCTCTCAAAAGACGACCTGGGAATAATGGGGAAAGGGGGAAAAATGCAATAATCATCTCAGAAATGACCACAAAAATACAACTCTGCCTGAACAAAGGACACTCAGGAGGCAGACAGGAAACTGACAGCGGAAAGAAGAAACCCCGTGCGGCTGCTGCTGCCTGCTCACGACAGTTCTGAGTGGCAGGGGAGAAGCTGCAGCCCTCGTAAGAGGGGGCTGGAAAGTGGGATCAAAACAGCCACATGAGTTCTGGGCAGGGACCTGGGTAAAGAGATTAGGGTCTAGAGCTGGGTGAGTCAAGAAGAAAAGAGCCCTGAAATTCAGCCGCATGGACAGGGTGTGAGGCCCAGCAGAGCGAGGGGCAGGCCTGAGTTTAGGACGGCACGGGGCAGCACAGCTCCCTGTGCCTTGCCACCATTTCTCTTCCCTCGTACTTTCTGTCTTCGTTTTCTGTCTCTGGTTCCTCTTTGGATCTCAGCATTTCACTCCTTTATCTTAACTGATCATAACAGAGAAGTGAAAAAGAATCAGTAAATACTGATTAAAATTTGATGTTTACCCCTCTCAATTTTTCAAAAGAAGCCAAGGTGAACCTTTCCTCTTTTAATCTTTCAAAGATTCCTGGCATCTGACATAATGAAATAAAGTAATATTAGTCTAGACATCCTATTACCACAGAAGCCCAGGTGATTATCTTTTCTTGCCAAATGTCTTAATATTCAGGCTGCTGGTTCCTCTAATGTTCTTTCTGATAAGACAGGCAGGGACTTGATAAGGATAAGAAAAGACAGAGGATGAGAAGACCAAGCCAGCTGAAGTGCCCACGGCCGGAGACGTGGCCGGTGGATTGAAGGGCAATACCGTTTTCTGTTGGCCTGGTAGAAGCACAAATTTCGGCGTGAGCTCTGACAAGCTGAGACAAGCGGGAAGCATGAGAAAGGAGGCCTGGGTGGGAGACGTGTGGGGGCTTGGAGCACCCACCTTCTGTCCAGGGGGCCGGCGGGGGGGGGTCTGTTGGTTCATCTGCCCTATTTCCATCTTCCCGGGGGGGTTCTCATAGGGACAAAGGGACATATTTGCAAGACGCCTGGCTGAGAAGCAGCTCTGAAACAAGGCTGTAGTTTGGGAACTGTTTTCTCATCCATGGAGAGACGTCAGTATCATCCCCCCCCCCACTGCAGCCGTCTACACAGTACAGCCTGTGACAACGCGGCTTCAGCACACGGCACTCACCAGCCAGTCACAGGACGTGGCACACCACAGACGCTGTATACACTTAGTTGACAATGACATGCCAGAAGTTTATAACAAAAATTGAACAAATAAAGAATGTTAATTCTACCCTAACGCATTTTATTCAACTGAGCTCCTTGCCTATTTCCCTTTTCTGTACTGTTAAACTTAATTAAAATACTGAATCACTGTGAGGGAGAAGACCAGAAGGACAGCCATTTACAAAAACGCTTAGAGGATGTTCAGTGGATTTCAGTGGACACTGTGGGCTGACCCTGACTCCTCTCAGGGGATGTTCACAGAGTTACAGGAGCTCGTCCAGACGCCCTCAGTGTGCAGAGGAGGCCAGGAGGAAATACTCTGACAGAAGATCACACAAATCTAAGTCCACCTTTCCAGGAAAGCCAAATGTCTTAAATCAAAGTTTCTGGTGAAGCCGGGTGTGGTGGCATGTGCCTGTGATCCCGGTTACGCAGGAGGCTGAGGTGGCAGGACTGCTCGAGCCCAGGAGTTTGATACCGGCTTGGGCAACACAGCAAGACTCCAAGACTCCACCTCAATATAAAAAAAAAAAAAAACTGCTAGTGAGAAGCTGAGGGATAGATGCCATTACTCTGCTTTTGCTAACTTGTAAACAAACGTCTGCACTGCTACTGCCCATTTCTCCTATACATTGCCCTGGACGTTTCTACGGAAGTCCTGTCCGAGGCAGCGCTGCTCGTGTCTGATAAGATCAGGGCGCTGGACGGGCAATCTGACCGGTGTCCGCGTTCAGCCCCTACCTCCTCCTCGCCCTCCTCCTGGTACTGCTCATCCACGGCATCCTCCTGCTGGTCTGGATTTCCTGCCATCTGCTGAAACGGAAGGGGAGGCTCGTGTTACTGCACAGCAGAGATGCCTGTTACGGCATTCTGGGACAAAGGACAAGCTGCCACCATGAAAAGTGCACTGTCAATGCGCCTGTGGCCAGGAAACGATGAACAGTCGCTCTCAACACAAAGGGGGGATGCCCGTTACCCGTTCTCTGAGTACACATGTCATTGTGCTCGGTGGCCTGAAACCACCAGAGCTGCAGCCCTTCCGTCAGTGTGGATGGCGACTAACTCTTGCATATTACTCATATGAGTGACTACTCATAGCAGGCATTTATTACAATACCCCGGTTAGAGCCCCTTCCCAGTGGCAACTGCTCACCACCAAATGTTCCCCCATTTCTGTGTCCTCTTGCTTTTGATGACTTGGCTTCTGCTCTTCATTTTCATCTGGCAAATTGTCTTCTCTCACTTGCTCAGCTTCCTCAAATTCATCCTCACCTTGATTATTAGGGTCATCTGCTGGGTTTATATCTTCCACAGCTGTCCTCTGTAAAAGTTTAAAGAAAGCAACCACCACTTCAAGTTTAATTCTGTTTGAAAGGCCACACACAAGCAGAAAACGAAATCGCCCTTCACCAGACTGTCCAGATCCATCCTTGCCAAGACTCACAAGCATCGGGCATCACACTGTCCAATAAGAAAACTCCCGCTTTCCAGGTCAGAGGCTCATTAATCAGAATGAAGTGCCAATAGCACCTCTTTTCTGCAAGGGACTCCAAAGAAGTCCTTAAAACTCTACTGACACAAGTAATGTGGACGTTAGTAACTTAATAGACAACAAGAAAAAAATACCTAATAAAAGTCAGAGGACCAAGGAGGCAAAAGAAAAAAAAAAATCAATAGTAATTTAGGTGGCAGATTTAGATGGGCAAATACTAACTCCTTTCACTCCTATGTTGATTTTCATATAGACAAACTTCCAAGTTCAAGCAATTTTTAACATGTAAGCAGGTGAAAAGTAGCTGAAGAAAAGTAGGCCAACAACAGAAACAACTCATGAAGATCTGAGAAGGAGACAAGAAAAAGGCTAACTCAAAAATAAATGGTCAGTTTCTAACATGGATCACATTTGTTTATTGGCAAACACCACCACGAAACCGAGAGATGGTGGCCTGGCAGGGATGGGACACCAAGGATCTGAGCTCCCCTATTTTGGCAACACCCCCAGGTAGTTCTTGGTTATTGTGTCCAACAAATGCCCTTCACACATTATCGACTTGAAACTTACTTCAATTTTCCACTTAAGTTCCCAAAGCATTTTTGAAAGTATACAGAGATTCAGACTTCAGAGTCTGAGCGGAGTAGGAATGGGTGATTCTTGTTACAAGCTTTCCCCGTCACTCCCAGGTCACAGAGGGCCACTTGCTAAAGCTGTAAATGCTTCTGGAGATGCCAAAGCCACAGAGCGGGACTCAGGCTCTATCGGTGTCCCTCAGACAAGACTTCACTTCCGTTCACTTAAGAACCTTGAACACGTTCAAGAGCACATGATGGTCTCAGCTCATCTACTGTCTGCACGTCCCTGGCCATGCATTTTATTCAAGTGCAAATGGTGCCTTTCCTAGGACTGTGGACGGGGGCAAATCATCACCCTCATTCTGAACTTTAATTCTTCTACCATCTCTTGTCATAATGAATTTCCTTTGGTGCATTATCAATAATTTGTATAGAAATACAGGATAAAGTAACATATTCCCTTTTTAAAAAGTACCAAATATCTTTTTTTAAGGTTCATAAAAATGTAGACACTAGCCCAACTGCAACTGTGGAATAAGGGTGAGTTGACAAGCACAGTTATTACAGTCACATAATGTTAGGTAAGACCAACAGAGGGGCTAGTGGGGTTAACAATTTGTAATTAAAAGAAGGCGGGGTAGAAGTGCCAGTGTTTCCCCGCGTGTTCCCCAGAACAAATAAACAGATGATCGGAAAGTAAAGGGTCAGTAATAATCGAGGCCCACAGAAGTCCCCACCCCTCCCGTGCACACTCACAAGCTGTTGTACACTTATTTTCTTGATCTCTCATACACACCTGCTTTCAAGTTCCTGCTCTTTCCTGAAAGTATTTCAGGGCTGTGTTCCCTGGACCAGACTTCCCACAATGCTGAAGCAGAGGACAGGGCGGAAAGGTGTTTCTGTCTAACCTGGGTGCAAGTTAAGTGGAAAGGCCATGGCCCTCACAGGGGCTTTAGGGAGCTAGCAGGAGATCTCTGTGGATGATTACCCAGGAAGGACACGGACGCTCCTTTTAATCCCCTGGCTCAATATAAACGGGGCCCACATGACATTGCGGACTGAATGTCTTTAACAGTGTAGTTGATTTACTGGCAAATGACAGAAGAGCTAAAATAAGTGGTAAGAGTCTTCTACACCTATACACAAGAACAGACTCACTCAACATCTGCCTGCCTCACTTGTAGGTAGGGCCAAGGC
This sequence comes from Perodicticus potto, assembly GCA_963574655.1. Lineage (NCBI taxonomy): Eukaryota > Metazoa > Chordata > Mammalia > Primates > Lorisidae > Perodicticus > Perodicticus potto. The sequence continues at coordinate 12,991 of CAUYRH010158137.1, read as the reverse complement.
CAGACCACACAGCTGGACCTGGGTGTCTGTTCGTTTTTGGTAATTACAAAGAACAGTGCTGGTTATTAAGTGTCTACTGATGTATACTGTAAAATTTCTATTTCATGAAACCCAACAAACTCTTTTGATATTTTGAACCACACATCCTTATAGATACGCAGTAGAACCTCTATAGCTAACTACCCCCTTAAATTGACCTAATTTTCACAGACTGGACCTATAAAGCCTAGTTCCTTATCTTGGTCATATCCTTATGTTGACCACTTTGTTACAGTCCCTTGGACAGTTGACCACAGAGGGTCTACTGATTTTAAAGACAGTCACTGGACAGTCGGGAGATGACAGGTCACATGCCACCCCTACAGACCTAGCAGAGTGCTCAACGTGCTTTGGAAAGGTGAGTTTCCTTTCCCTGGTCCCCTCTTCCACTTCCGCACTTGCCTTTCACCCCCCATCCCCACAATCTCCCCCTTTCAGAGTTTCGACATATTTCAATGCCTCTTGATTTTGCTTTTCTAGGTTTTCAATTTATTAACTAAACAGTCCCCAGAGAAAAAATCCTGGGATTCTGTTTCTCAGAGCAACATTTCACCCCATCTCATCCACACATATACCATGGCTTGCAGTTAGAAACACTGCTCGTATATAATTATGCAAGCCACCTTCCTTTTGTGCTGATGAAACAGGCATTTCTGGGGCCCAAGGCTGGGTGAGCCAAACTTTCAAGTTGCCCTCCTCCTTGTGAATTTGCAAGTGTCAGGACCAGAGGCAAGCACACTCACGTCTGCCTCAGACTCAGGGTCGGCTTCTGGGGGCCCTGGTTCGCCAAGCTCGTGTCTGTTTCCTGGGTCTCCTTCCGCTTCATCTTGGTGGGGGTTGTCTCTTTCATAGGCTGGCAAATATATCAAAGGAACTAAAATCAGCCCCAAACAAATCAAATAGGAGTCTTCCTTTTCAACTCAAGGAAAAGCTACCAGTGGATTTCACTCTATGACCCGATCTCTCTCCACCTCAGTTAACTCAGCGTAAGTCTATGTTTCAGCTTTTCTGAATAAAGTTATATCCTTTACCCAGAATGTGTGAAAATATGGTATGGAAGGGCGATGCTACCCCAACCTTCTAAAACAAATATTGTAACAAAAGGTGCAATTTTCCCTCTACTATGCAAAAAATTTTTCAATTAAAAGAAGCCCTAGTTAATTGGACACCATTGAAATAACCACCTAAGTTTTGGTAATATCACAGGAAATAGCAAATTTCTAAAAGAAGAAATTGACAATGCTTCAGAAAATGAAAGAAAGATCAATCCCATCTGTGGAACTCAAAAATAAATACTGTCCTTTGCGTGTTTTCTAACATGGTAATGAAGAGGGCCACACTGTCATGACACAGACACAGCACACACTTGTACTCACACAGATATTTACTTGTGCTCTTTGAAAAAAAAAAATCAATAAAGAGAACTATAAGAGCACGCAACGAGAGGACAGATAGCTTTTAAAAAGAAGATATGAGAAGAAAGGTTAAGTGTATGGACAGTACGTAGCCTAGAGCAAGTAATGGCACCAGCTAACTCACCAGCCACCTGCAGGTGTACAGAGATTTGCTAAGGAAAGCAGGGAACGAACTCTTCACTCTTACTGACAATGCAACAAAGAAAACTTAAAATGTCTCACAGGGGACATAAGGAAAACAATTCCTTGACTCCAAAGGCTATAACGTCACAGCAGGTTATTAGGGAGTCTGTACGATCACTTTCCCTTAGACTCTTTTTAGAGAAGGACGTATATCTAAGTGTTAGTGGTGCCAGAGGGAGTTACCTCTGGGTTCTGTTATCACAGTAAACAATATTTGATAAATTACACATCAGACGCTTACCATAAAGGAAAGTTACTATTAACCAAAATGGAAAACATTTACAGAGGTATTGGAAAGACTTGCAAGGTAAGAAGAAAATGCAGAAGTTTCTCAAAGCTTAATAAGCCTACGGGAATTTGTTAGAAATAACTGTTTTGTATACAGAAAACTCAAATTGTGGGAAAAGGGTTGGCGGGGAAAGAGGTTATCTTGAGGAGTTTTCACTACCGGTGTGCACTCTTTAAGAGGATTAAGAAGAATGGGAAACGCAGCAACAAGGAGACACAGGAGTCACAGGGCCCTTTACTCTGGCACACTCAGAGCTCATGGATAAGATATAATATTCCCGAGAAATTTTATTAAAACAGTCATTATCTAAGAAGTCTCACCACCACCTTCCTCTTCCTGGGCTCCCTGGTCCTCGGCTCCCTGGACGATGTCATTATCCAAAGTATCATAATGACCCTGCTGCCTGCAAGGGACACAGACGTTATAAATTCAGTAGCACAAATTAACTGGCATGGTTTGACAAAGCTACATCATTTACCTTTAAAGACATCAACAAACAAGATCTTCAATTCGTTTTTTTAAGGCCATAAAAACATGCTAAAAATTTCATGTACATGGTTATGTTCCCTCTATACTTTCAAAAGATCCCTGAAGAAGGTAAAATGTCTTTCAGTGATGAACTTAGGTCAAAGCCTGAGGGGCTTAAGCAGGAAAAAACATTATTTAAAAAGTTAAATGTGTGGCCTTTAATTCTCGAGCAGTTGTCCTACTCTGGCTACCTCAATTTCATGAGTGACAAAATACAGAAGGCTGTTCTGAGAAACTGCAGGGAAGGTTACCCGGGCTGCTCCGGGCGCCGGGGCAGGTGCTCCGGGCGGGCCGCCTGCCTCTGCGCCTGCGCGGTCGGGTCCCGGGCCTGCTGCTGCTGCTGCTGCTGCTGCTCCTGCTCCTGCTGCTGCCGCCACGCGTGTCCCTGCAGCCTCTGCTGGCGCAAGGCCTCCTGCTGCTCCCGCAGCCGCTGCGCCTCCTCCGCCTGCTGCACCGCCAGCCTCTGCTGTTCCAGCTGCTCCTCGTAGGCTGATCGGAATCTGGTGGCCGGTTTGGATGAAGGGTGCGCCTGGGAAGAAGAGCTGACTCTGAGCGAGAGAAGGCGGTTCCTCTGCACTTTCCCTGCATTTGCATCTCCTGGCAAACCTGGGAGGTGGGGCTGGTTCATCAGCACCCCCTTCTCAGGTGAACTGAAACCACAAAGGCAGGGCACTCCCACCCCCAACCTTCTCTGCGTCACCCTCAGCTCTCTCAACAACCCCTCTCCCCGTCTGTTGGTACTAGTGCAGATTTTTCAACGTGTTCCCTTCTCCCGTGGAACAGAGGGCACCGAAGAAGAAATCGCTTTCAGACCGTAATTAAACTATGTCCCCAGGCTGATACAAGCAGGCACTGGGCAACCTTGCACTACTCGGGCAACTGGTGGCCCAAAGCTGTGGCTAGGGCTTTTTCCATGAAGAGCTAAAGACCCAGGGATGCTAATTAACTCTAGCAATCCATATACTAACCCCAGGCTAAGCACATCTAAAAAATATATCAAATTCCAGATTACAGCAGAAAAGCAGAGAAGCAATCTTCCTCAAAGAAACCCAGAATGGATGAGAAGATAGTATCTTCTGATTAAAGGAAAATCGGATATGGCAATTCTCAAAACTGATTCCCTGAGATGCCATCTCACCCCAGTTAAATATGCCTTTTATCATAAAGACAGGAAAAAATAGATGCTGACAAGGATGTGGGGAGAGGGGAGCCCTTGCACTCAAATTGTTGGAAATGTAAATTGGTGGAGCCACTGTGGAGAACAGTGTGGACGTTTCTCAAAAACCAGAAAATACAACTACCATATGATCCAGCAATCCTGTTAGCGGGCTTACATCCAAAAGAAAGGAAACCCGTACATCAAGGAGGTGTCTGCCTTGCCATGCTCACTGTAGCACTATTTACAGCGGCCAAAACATGGCACCAACCTGAGTGTCCACCAATGAATGAATGGACAAAGAAAAGCTGGTACGTACGCAGGATGGAATTTTTCATTCAGCCATAAAAATGATGATAAAATCCTGTCATTTGCAACAACATGAACAGAGCCGGTTATTACGTTAAGTGAAATAATTCAGGCACAAATATCACATGTTTTCACTCATCTATGGCAGCTAAAAAAAAAGAATGGATCTCAGAAAGACAGAGTAGACTTTACCAGAAGCTGGGAATGGTTGGAGAGCTGGGCAAGAAGAGAAGTTGATTAATGGGTACAAAATGCAGTTAGAAAACAGGCCTAAGACCTAGTGTTCAAGTACAGTAGGGGAGCTACAGCTAACAATCATTTATTGTATATTTCACAATAGCTAGAGGAGGGGTATTTAAATGTTCCTGGCATAATGCAAAGATAAATGTCTGCAGTGATGGGTCTCCCAATCACCCCGACTTGATCCTCACATAGAAATGTGGATGCATCAGAGTATTCCACGTGCCTCGAAGACATGTTTACCTGATAGGAACCAGTAAGACAATCATGCTTCCTAGGGCCCTGCTCCTCTCCACTCTTCTGCCACCCACAACTAGAGTGTGCACGCACAATTCTCTCCACAGGGAAGAGGGGAGAGAGCTAAGGAAGGAGGCCTGGTGGGGGTAACCTCCCTTTGTGGGGAGGACAAGAGATGGAGGTAGCTTCTGAAGGCCCAGTCTGCAGTGGCCTCGGAGGGCAGCTCCCAGGCCTCACGCCCACCAGCTCCGAGCCTCCTGCAGCTCTCAGCACCTGGGAAAAGGCTGGGCGGCTGTTGGGCATCAGTTTCTAGATCACACAAGGAAGGCACCTGGTGGCACTTGGTGTTGGCTTACTGTAAGTTTATTTAAAGTATCATTTGTAATAATTGTGGCTATTTTTCTAAGAAAGGGAAAAGTCTTACTTACCTGTGAGCAGCAAGCTCAGAAAGGAACAGAGAGTGATTAAAAACACCGACCCAGTGAATAGCCCTGAGTGGTAAAACAGCATTCTGATCACCAAATATCCCCCTTGAAGGTGAATGTGCAAAAGCCAGCATGCTAAATGACAGAAAAAGAATGGAGGCGGGGGCCTTGATCACGGAAAATGAGACTTTCTCTGCTCCGGGACACTCAACTGGTCTGGAGCATGTGTCGGGAAGTTGCTGGATCCGGTGCTCACCTGCTCTCCTGTGAGGGGATGTGGGCCTGAGTGGCCTGTGTGCACTGCTGACAAAGGAAAGAACGAACACAGGCACCCGCAGTGAACTCTCCCACCTTTCATCTTTCTGTGGTGTGGAAGTTGCTATTAACTTCATAAGAGAAATTTAAATATGTATGTAATATTTAGTGAAATCACTCCATTTTTTCTTTTGGAGGTTGTGATATATGGGGAGGCTTCAAAAAAAAAACTAAATATATATATATATAATAAAGCCACGTTCCCTATCCCAGGAGACCTGCAGCGTCGACCCGCACCTCCACGTGGGCGTGCCCGTCCAGGGGGCCGGCTTCCTGTCTTTGCTGGCGGGGTTCTTTCCACTCCCGATCCTGTTCCTCAGGGGAAGGTTCGTGCTCCTCCTCCAGACGCTCCGCCCGCCCAGCCTGCTGCATCTCCTCCTCCTCCAGGGCCCGTCTGTGCTCCTCTTCCACCTGCTGCTCGGGCTCTCTGCCGGCGGCCGCCTGCTGGTTCAGCGCGGCTGGAGCCTGGAGCGCCACCTCCTTGTAGGTGGGAGCCTGAGGATTCGCGTCTTCTGGCCTTCCGGGAATGGCTTCATGCTTCTGCCACACGTCACTATTTCGAGACACCTAGGCCAAGCACATACTGGATGACATTTTTCTATTTCAAAAGTAGAGCTATAATTTCTTCATTACCATGTCTGTGGGGCTACAACATAAACAACAATCTAGAAATGTGTATGGTCCTGACTTACAAATATAGTTGCAATAGAGTCACTTAATTTGTCCTCACTACGTAATCTCATCTATAAAGCAGAGATAATACAAGCAAAACTTCATCTCAGAAAAAATACGTTGAAATAACCTGGAAAGTAAAGCCTACAAGGAACCATATCTCAGAAGTAAGTAAATCCTTCCCTCTAAAGTAAACTGACTTCTATTTTCCCCCATAGAATAATAATTTAAAAAACCCTTCAAACTTCAAATAAAATGTGTTACATAATTTTTTTGCAAATGTAAATTTCATTTTCAGTAACTATTTGAATAAAGGATAATATCAAATTCAGGAGGAGTGGGTTTATTTCGTATTAGTTTGGTTTGCTAATTTACAGAAACAGAATACCATCACTAATGAACATAAATGTTAGGGAAAAGTAGTGCCCACTGAACAAGATACAATAAAATATTCTTGATGTATTAAAGTAGAATTTCTTTGTAACCCACAGGGAATCTTTTCTAAATATTATATTGTCAATACAGAAAACTCTAAACCAAAGAAAGAAAGGTCTTTTTTTATTAACAGAATATTCTACCTCTAAAATTGGTTGATTTGAATAGTTCTCCTGGCAAGTTCGAGATACCTCCAAACAAACTGCATTACTCAGAAAGCAGGGGAAAGGAGATGACATAACATTGACAGAAAAATTTATCATCTCTTTTCCCTTCCTTATTTATTTATTTTTTTTAATCAGGAAAGAATACCTTCTTGGGTCAGATGGCTCTGTCATAATTCAAACAAATGTGAAATCCTTTTCTTTAATTGACCCGCATATAATTTTCAAACATGAAGAAATAGACTATGTAGATAATAAACTGGCTAGAAAAATCCATCTCTCAGATGACAGCTGAGGACAACTTCCGTAGAAGTACATTGTACATCTACGATGTGCTCACGGACTGTCCGTTTGACACAATACTGCCTGGGCTTTCTAGGAAATATTTCTCTGAAGAGCCCTAAATGGCTTAAAGCACTTGTCATTTATCTTGGCACTATCCCTGTGAGCACGGTTAGAGCAGATAACTGCTGCCTCCAGCTCACGGACGGGAAAACCGCAGCTCTCGATCACTGGTGGATGAATCCAGTAGACCAGGAGTCCAACAAGGATAGAGAACAGAACCACTGCAGGGCAGTGATGTGGGCACGCTTTCTTAAGCTGGTTGTTAGCATCGGATCCAGAGGGCGTGAGGGCTCAGAGCAGAATGAAGATGGTAACATATGACCTCTCCTCGCATTAACTTAATTATCCCCATAAGATGGTACCTTGGGGTAAAGCAGTGGCAGACATTGCTGTTAAAAATAACTTTGTCGGGAAGAACAATAACAATTTTGCCCTTTTTTATTACACATGATTGTAAAAACAACTTTGTAAGAACTAATCAGAGTGATGCTACTTTTGATGTTCCACTTAGGAGATATCCTTAAGCAAGGCTTAATTTTCTGAGAAGAGTAAAACTGGAACGAAGTGTGTGTTAAGGCCAGCACACCCGCCCCGGCGGTGTTGCAGAAGGCCTTTCCACACAAGTTTTGGTGAGTGCTGTGTGAGCCCAGCACATGCACTGAGTTCAAATATACATGATCATGACTGGCGTTAACATCTGAATGGCTGTCACACTTCATCCTTCTCACCCTACCTGCCACACTCTCCTGCAAAAGAAAACCAGCCTTGGAAAAACTCAGGCTCTGTAGCTCCTTCAAGATGGATAAACCCACATGACAAAGACGAAGCCAGTGTTTTCCAGAAAACAGTGCAAGGGCAGCTCTCAAAGTGTGCCTGCCACCCAGACCCCAGAATCCTTAGAAATGCACATCCTCGGGCCCTGCTCTGTATGAAGATCAGAAACTCTGGGGTTGAGGACCAGGAATCTGCATTTTCACAAGCCCTACTGGGGATGCTGATATATACTGAACGAAACTTCCAGAACCACTGCTCTGCAGAGAAGTTGGCACTACCCCGAGCACATCCTGGGGCTGCAGGCAGAGAAGTGTCCTAACCACAGGTGCCGGGCCTCTTACCTCCCGCAGCTCTCCAGTCGGCCCCTCCCTTGCTGTGTTGTGACCCAGTGGAGAATGTGCCTCCTGAATCAGAGTTTGCTGTTCTGGTTCATCGGGTTTTCGAAAACTTGGAATCCTGTTCAGAGTCTCTCTCAGCTGTTTATATTCCGCAACCTGCGTCTGTATATAAATTGCACAATTGGAGCGGGGAAGAGAGCATTCATTGCTGGACATCTGGGCTCACTGAAGACTAGACTAAGAATACTGTGCCTGAATACAAGCTGCGGAAGTGTGCGGAGTGTGCCCACGCATTGATTGGGGCTCGGACGTGCACAGCTTGACCGTTTTTTGAGCACATGCAAATTAGAATCAGAGTTAAAGAGAATAGGAAAAATATCTAAGACAGGTGTTAGTTTTTCATGCCACATTAACAAAACCATAACTTTTGTAAATAACTTTACTACTCTAACTTTGTATTATAAATATCATTATTAAAAGATGACAGCTTCTAAATCTATTAAAAATACACACAAACAAATGCAAGCGCAGATACCTTTACTAATATGATCTGAATAACATTTTTCAGTGGAAATGAATCAGAAGTTTAAAATACACACACACACACACACAGATATATTTTACATGTATATAAAAGTTACTTAGGCTGCCCTTTTCCTCCACCTAATTTGTGTTCAAGGAAAGTCCTTTACTTTTTGCCAGAATGCTTCCTACCCTGCGCTCTGTGGTTTTTGGAAAGCAGTGGCATAGGTGTGATACGAAGCTGGATTTTTATTCCTTAATTCAGAGGGCCCTTTCCTTCTGAAGTGAGAAGGGTACAAATGCATATTTAAGACTAGACTCTCCCATACAGGTGTGTCTGTGTACCTGGTGGGAGGTGTGTCTGTGTGAGTGTCTGTGCAGTATTTTTAATACAGGAGCTAGAAAGGCAGAAATAACCCAAATTACTTTAATAAAATCCATAGGAATTGTGTATACTTCGCTCATCATATACACCAAAACTGTTACCTTGAAAATAGAAATGCTGTGTGTATAAACACACAGAAAAGAACACAGACATCCGTTTCTTAACCAGCTCCCTCCCTCAGGGGAGCCCACCTGCATTCCCACTGCCGCAGCCATGCACCACAGCACACTGCCCTTCCACCCCCGTGAAAGCTGCCTTTGTGCCTCTTTCTAATTTATACTAAGGTGAAGAAGTCTGCTGCCAACTGTCTTCCAGAAGACTGACTTTCATAATTTATACCAAGATGCACCATGTGACTGGCACTGACCCTTATCTCAGGAACTTATCATGATATTTGTAAGTCTTGGAGGTCAAAGAAAAAAATACAAATGACATCCATTTGGTGACATTGTTAATATTTTAGCACTACGTGCTCATATGGAGAACGCACAAAACTCAATTCTACCCCTCTTCTTTCTCCTCTTCCTAAATACACTCTCTTTGCAGGCATAATGCCGTGGTTCTCAAATATTTGTGGCATTAAGGACCATGTTTAAAATGTAGGCTCTGAGGTGTCTAGAAATTGTAACAAGTCTAGGGAAAGACCCAGGGATCCGTGATGGGGGAAAGTCTCAGAAAACACTGCCTCAGAGTTGAGCCCTGAGTTTGATGTCAGGACAACATGAATTTCAATCTTGGTTTTGGTCACCAGTTTGGGGGCAGCTATTCTACTTCCCTTTTGGCCACTGGTTTATTTAGTTATAAAAGTTATATAAATCACTGGGTTGCAAGGAATAAATAAAACCCTCAACTACATTTAGAAAGCAGGTTGTCAAGACAGAGTCTCATTAAGGTGATTTACATGAGAAATGTTGAGGCCTGAAGCAGCACTTACTTTGGAAAGAAATTTGGGGCAAGCTTTATGGTGTTAGGGACCGAATATGTGTCCTCCCAGAATTCATATGCTGAAATCCCAACCCCCAAGGTGATAGAATCAAGGGGTAGGTAATCATGAGAAAATTAGGTCATGAAGGCGTAGCCCTCATGAATGAGACCCTGGGACTTTTTTTTTTTTGAGATGGAGTCTCACTATGTCACCCTCAGTAGAGTGCTGTGGCATCACAGCTCACAGCTATGCTCACAGCTCTTGGGCTTCAGTGATTCTCATGCCTCAGCCTCCCAAGGCTCCCGCCATAATGTCTGGCTATTTTTTTGTTATTGTTGTAGTAGTTGTCATTGTTGTTTAGCTGGCCCAGGCTGCGTTGGAACCCACCAGCCCCTCTGTATGTGGCCGGCGCCCTAAACACAGAGCTTTGGGCCCTGAGCCCGCGGAGCTTTCTTGATCTCTTCCTGCCACGTGAGGCTATGAGGATAAGTTAGCAGTCTGCAGTCTAGAAGAGACGCTCACCAGAATCCAGCCATGACCTTGGACTTCCCACCTACCAAACTGTAGGAAATAAATCTGTATTTTTTTCAAGCCACCAGGCTATATGCTATTTTGTTTCAGCAGTCCAAATGGAGATATATGGCTCTAATTAAGAACTGTAGCTAGTTCTGGCATTTAATAAAAAAGGCAGGGCAAACTTAGAGCACCCTCTCAAAAGAGGATATTTAACGAAATAGGAAAATACACATAAGTTTAAGTAAAAAAAAATATTTTTTTCTATCACAAAACCCTATCAGTGAAGCTGCCAGTGTGCTTCCTTCAGAATTTGGTTTTAGTCATCAAATGAACTGTTTTATTTATATTCCCATGCATTTTCAAATTGTTGCTTAGTCTAACTTTTATGGCCATTGAAGCACAGAGGATTCAAATTAGTTCATCTCCTTGTATGTCTGAAGAACAGTTTCGTATAATCTAATATAACTTAACGAAAATTTTATAAAGAAGATATGGCATGGAAATAATCTCCTCTGAAGTCAATTTAATTTATATATGTGTAAAAAATTACGACGCAGCATTTAGTAGGGGGATTATCTCAAAAAGAAGTCTCGAAGACGAAGACTTACAGCCTGTGAGATGGGTCAGGGCCCAACACGTTATGCCTCTTAACAATTTTATAAGACAAAAAAATAACATATGGTCTTCTGATGAGCATAGATACTCAGCTTCCCTTTGCTCTTTTTTTTCATAATTCCTCTAACAAAAAGAAGTCAGTTTAAAATACTCCCTAAGCTAGCCATTCCTGTTGTTTCGCTTCTACTAAGAAGCAGCAGGACACTCAGACGGTTTTGTTTTAACGACCTCGCCAATGTTTACACTTGTTCCCCAGTTCATTCAGTAAACATGTACTGACAGCCTGCTTATGCCAGAGGCTGCTCCGGGCTTTGAATAAATGGGGCTTATAACTCTTGTTTTTCTTTCTCTACTGACTCTTCTTCTTTTCTGTAATTGACCAACAACACATCAGCCTTATCTCAGAAGTGTGTGTAGGATGGAAGGCTGAAGGCGAGGCAGGGACAAAGGGAAAGGTGAGACAATAATTCACCCTGTCAGCATCATAAACTCTTACAGATCCTATGCTAAGAGTCAACACAGATCAGAGAGCTGGGAAGGCCACACAGGTGCATTAATTTCTATGGTGAGAACAAAAGCTAGACCACTACATATGAGCACTGGAGTGGGTAGAGACAGTCCTATCAGCACAGAACCAGGGTGAGGAATAATCAACAGCTGATTTAGTATTCTCTTGATTTCTGATAGCATGCATGGTCCTCAGATCAGGACAGCCCGCCCTGAGGCGCTCCCTGCAGACTGCTCGTGAGAGAGACCACATGCAGAAGGAATTCAGAGATGTTAATTGGTTTGCAGAGGAAGCCGAGGCTGCCGCCCTTCTGACCTGCGCGGCCGCCAGCGCACTCTTGTGGTCTTCCAGAGTCACTACAAGCTGCTCGTGCTCGGAGAGTAAATTCTTATGCTGTTGCTACACAAAAAAGAATTTTACAGGTTGAGCTTTAACATTCCGTGACAAGTCCTTCTCTGGCTGACAGTGACATGACCACCCAAACGTTACTGGCTGTGTTATCTGTTGCTGCATCAGCCCTTGGGAAGTTCAAACATCATCATGCAAGGTGATGCATGATGCCGCACTCCCAAATCCACGGTGTGCTAACCAGACACCGGGGTCAATCACAACGAAATCAAAACCAAAGGAATGCAGCTTTCATTACCAGCAACACATCGGGAACAAAAAGCTTATTGAAACGCAGCCCCCTAGCCAAAGAATCATTTTGGCACTAATGACAAAGTTCAGATTTGCACAGTATCCCCCTATGCTAAAGACGCTAAAGTGGCAAAAAAGTTATCAGGCACAGTCCAGTTGGGGCAAAGCCCACAAGAAGCGTCGGGTTTGTAGAGCGAATCAATTAGGGCCTGACGTTTTCTGGAAGGAAAGGCGGTTACACACCGGGGAGCAGGTGCTCAGCTCGGCTCACCTTCACGTCCTGGAGCTGCGTGTGCACGTCCTGGTGTGCCTTCCGGAGCTGTCTGTTTTCTTCTCTCAAATTGTACACGGTTTCTATTTTCGAAAAAGAAAAATCACACGTAAAGCTGCCTTGCAATCTTTTGACTGCGTTCTTTTCCTATCTGCAGCCTGCGCTGAATGCACGTTAGGGTTTGCTGTGACAGTCTAACATTCAAATCAACCCATCAAAACCGCATGGCATTGGGATGGAGCACGGATTTAGCTGGACGTCCCAATACAACCTGGCTCAGTAGCTTAAATACCTTTAAGGAAGCTACAGACAAAAGTTAAGGGCCTTGGAATTACTCGGGAGTGAAAAAATAAAATATGTCTGTCAATTAGCAAGCCCTTGAGAATAAAATAAGCGGTAGGAATGTTCTTAGACTTGCGTCTCCTCACAAATTAAAAATAAAGGTTCAGTATTTTGGTGAAATTGAAAAATGAAATTAAAAAAAAATAAAGTTGTCAGAAAGTACAGGACCTATTTTTCACATAAATAATAGCCACAGTTTCCAAAATATATTTTCGTTTACAATGGCAACTCAGGAAATAAGAGAGGAATACTCTAATCCAGGCGTCCTCAAACTTTTTAAACAGGGGGCCAATTCACTGTCCCTCAGACTGTTGGAGGGCCGGACTATAGTTTAAAAAAGAAAACTATGAACAAATTCCTATGCACACTGTACATATCTTATTTTGAAGTAAAAAACAAAACGG
>CAUYRH010158127.1:0-10187 GCA_963574655.1 Perodicticus potto | reverse complement strand
AGCCAATTTCTAGAGTTTGCTTTGAATGTCTGGGGCCGCTTGAGGGATAAATTTGTCTTTTAAAATAATCTGACCCTCTATGGAGTCAGGTGTCAATTGGGTGTGTTTTCTCATTGCCTCCCTAAGCCTCTCTCTCTCTCTCCTTTTTTTATTATTAAATCATAGCTGCGTACATTAGTGCAATCAAGGGGCACAATGTGCAGGTTTCATATACAATCTGAAATGTTTTCATCAAACTGTTTAACATAGCCTTCATGGCATTTTCTTAGTTATTGTATGAAGACATTTGTTGGGATTGAGGGAGGTAATCGGTGGGACCACACCTACAGTGCATCTTAGAAGGGTACAGGCGGAACTTACTAAATGCAGCATACAAATGTCAGTGCTGACTCTTCTATCTTGAGCCATCAAGTTTCTCTATCCTCCAATCTGCAATATGTGCATCCTCCCGGGGTTTCCCAACAGCAACTCTCTTTTCCTGACTGTGAGAGGGAGGGATTTGTAGGCCATGTCCCAAAGCTTACAAGACCTAGTAGCATGAGCATACTGATAACAAACGAGCAACTGAAACAGATAGGAAACTCAGATAAAAAAAGTTTCTCTCTGTGTTTGTGGTAGGATTTCAGAATATTTTATTTTAAATGGGACAGTGACAAGAGCCAAAGTAGATCAGATAGGATAACTGCACTGACAGAGACAAGGGCACACAGATGTGAATGTTAGCATTTAGGGCCAGGAAGTCTTCAGACAGGTAGATGTATTTTGTCAGGCCAGGCAATAGAAGGAAAGATGAGGACACAGTGAGACACAAAGTGAGAGTGAAGGAATGAGCAACTTTCACACTGAGAGGTATGGTGAGGGTGAAACACAAGTGACAGAGCTGTCAGAAGGGCAGTAAGAGAGGAAGGGCTCGGTTAGAAAGACTGGGGGGAAATAGAGAGAGGTCTTAGAGGAGAGAGAGAGAGAAATACACAAATTTGCCTTGTGGGAGCAAGAGAAATACGGAGACAAGCTATGCTGAGATAGACAGCAACATACAGAAAGCTCAAGAGGCCAAGGGATAAACAGAGTTGTCTGCTGAGGAGGACGGACAGATAGGTGGTGGGCCAAATCAGACTCAGGGAGAGAGAGTGGGGGCCTTGAAGGAAGAAAGAGACACAGAGGGAGGTGTTGTGCTGAGACTACAAACAGAGATGTTAATCAGGTGTGGAGAGTCCATTGTGGCTATGGAATCCATACAGGCTGGAAGGAGCCAGACATAGAGCTTGAGGCCACACATTCTTCCTGAGCGCCTAGGGCCTCAGTTGTGGTCTTCACCCTCCTCTCCCAGAGTTGGGTGGGCAAGAGGAACACATGCTTCCCGCATGCGCACACACTGCCCTCAGGTGCCTGGTTTCACCACTGGTTGGCAGGCTTCAGGACAGTGCCTCCACCTGCCCTGTCTGGCACTAAAGCCAACAGTTGAGGGGTTCACACTAATAATGCTTCAGGTTCGCCCTCTGGCAGCACAGCAGGAAGCAGCGTGTCCCAGTTCAGCACCTGCCCAGCTCTTGCATGTTGCCACAAGCTTTTGGCCTTGGTGAGCATTTCAAGTGCACATCTGCTCCTGGCCTCTCTTTTTGGGTATCTCACAATATCTCGAGAGGCAACAGGAAACACAGAAAGCCTTTCACAATGTAAACCAGCAAGCGCCGCCAGCACTGTCTCATCCACAGCAGGATCGCATGGACCTGAGGATTTCCTCTTAACCCCCTGGCTTTCCTGAGGGCTTTGGTATACTGAGAGGACTCAGCTCCACAACCATCAGCACTATAAGGTCAGGCTCAGGCCAGGAAAGGGCAGCACGTAGGTCAAAGTTGCTAGTTGTATGACGGAGGGCCATACAGCAGGATCCCTCATTGCTTTGTGTGCACAGCTCTGTGTGCCAGTTCCTAGAGGAGTTATGAGCAAGGTGGAGGAGGATTTCTAGAGAACACAGGGTGTGCTCCTTGTGAAGCTATGGTGTCACCCTCTCCTGGAACTGCCTTGCAGAAAAACCGGTCCTGATCAATAAGGGAAACACATACTACAGCTTCTGTTCTGTGTGTGCTCTGAAAAAGAGCTGCATGCCTCTATCTATAGAAAGTGGGAGGAGGACAGGTCAAGGGTATTTCAGGGTTTATCCTGGACCTTGTGTACATCCAGGAGATCCCAAAGATTCCATTTTAGGAATCCAACACCTGGCACAAAAGAGAGCCCATGCTTTAGAGAATAGCCCAGGCACAAGCTAGAGGTAGCAGATCTGTCCCCATGCCCAGCATCAGGCACACAGACAGTGGACGATAGAGTGTACAGAGGCAGAAGCAAAGGTCAGCAAGGACCAGACAAGCAGAGAATAAGAAGGGTGGCAGAGAGTGGAAGGAAGAGGAAAAGAGGGACATGGAGAGTAGTAGGAGGGACAGCTTCTCCCAGCAAAATACAAGATGGGCATGCTTACCATAGTTGGCTTTGACCCCTGGTGGCCATGTGAAAAGGTGGTGACCAGACAGCAGCCTTCACAGTTGCCCACTGTCGGGAACACTCATATACCATGCAGGCTTCTGGGAATGGCAGTGTGTCAATTCTGCATGCTTCCTTCTCATCCTAAGGAAGCCCTGTATGCCTGTCTTCTGCAATGCTGGGAGCATTTGGGTATAGGGGTTGGGGGCAACCTCATTCTGAATCATCTTGACTAACACTTCAAATGTCCAGAGGAACAGCACTTAGGCGGTGGCAGCTGGAGAGGGGTGGTGGTGAGGGTGTTTCCGCGCCAAGTAACACACCCACATACTACATATAGGCGATACACTCTTCCTTCTCCAAACGCTTCAAAAGGAGGCACTTTTGACAGGTGGGACCATCCCACTAGATCTTGATAGTGAGTTCATGTCTATTAGAGTTTTATGTTTCTTCTGGCTTCATGATTCTCAAGTCCACACATGAGGCGTGTCTTTTTAGCTCACATCTCCTGGCACCTGCACTTTTGGGTCCATACATGGTTTACACACAGATTTCAAAGAAAACATCCAAATGTTCCAAGTGCTTTGATTCATTCACTGGTTCATCTGTAGCCCTCCTAAGCACACAGGGACACAGCAACACTTGGTAGACTTTATTGCCACTCCACATTAATACATATCTATGTGTTTTACATTAACAACCCTTCCTCCTTCTATCTTGTTAGGGAGAGACACAGAAACTTCATTGCATGCAGCCCCTGAGGCCTCTCAGTCCTCCCTTGCTGGCATCCAGAAAGTGTGGTTCAAGCACAGGCAACACACAGACACACACACACACACACACAGAGAGAGAGAGAGAGAGAGAGAGAGAAAGTGTTACAAGAAAATGAGAACACACAGATCAACCACGACGTAAACCAGCAAGTGCCGCCAGCACTGTGTCACAGCAGGATCACATGAACCTAAAGATTGGGTCTTAACCCGCTGGCTTTCCTGTTGGCTTTGCTAGATGAAGAGAACTTAACTCCACAACCAGCAGCACTATAGGGTCTGGCTCAGAGCCTGGAATCTAGGTCAAGCTTGCCAGTCAATAGGCAAGGCAAACCAGCAGGCTCCCTCATTGCTTCGTGTGCACAGCTCGGTGCAGCCAACTCCCTGGAGGAAATAGGAGTGAGGTGCAGGAGGATTTCTAGAGAACATAGGGTGTGCTCCTTGTGAAGCTATAGTGTCGCCTTTGTCTAGACCTGCTTTGCAGAAAAACTGGTCCTGATCAAAAAGGGAAACACATACTACAGCTTTTGTTGGGTGTGTGCTCTGAAAAAGAGCTGCATGCCTCTATCTATAGAAAGTGGGAGGAGGCCAGGTCAGTGGTATTTCAAGGTTCATCCTGAACATTCTGGACACCGAAGAGATCCTGGGGATTCATTTTTAGGAATTCAACACCTGTCACAAAAGAAAGCCCATCCTTCAGAGAATAGCCCAGGCACAAGCCGGAGGTAGCAGAAGATCTGTCCCCATGACCAACGTCAGGCAGACAGATAGTGGATGATGGAGTGTGATAGAGGCAGAGGCAAAGGTCAGCAAGGATGAGACAAGCAGAGAATGCTAAGGGCAGCAGTGAGTGGAAGGAAGAGGAAAAGAGGGACTCAGAGAGTAGCAGGATAGACAGCTTCTCCCAGCAGGCTACAAGATGGGTATGCTTACAGTGGTAGGCTTTGACCCCTGGTGGCCATGGGTAAAGGTGGTGACCAGACCAGCAGCCTTCACAGAGGCCCACCGTGGAGAACACACATATGCCCGGCCGGCTCCTGGAAATGGCCGGCTCCTGGGCCATTCTACATGTTTCCCTCTCATCCCAAGGAAGACATGCCTGCCTGTCTCCTGCAATGCTGGGAGTAATTGGGTAGAGGGGCTGGGGGCAACCTGGTTCAGAAACATCCTAACACTTCACATGTCCAGAGGAACAGCCCTTAGGCAGTGGCAGCTCAAGAGGGGTGGTGGTGAGGGTGTTTCTGCACTAAGGCTGTGGCAAAGTACAACACACCCACATACTACTAAGGGGCAATAAACACTTTCTCCTCCAAACCCTTCGAAAGAAGTCACTTTCTACAGGTGGGACCATCTCTCTAGATCTTGATAGTGAGTTCATGTCTATGAGGGTTTCATACTTCTCCTGGCTGCATGATCCTCAGATCTGCACATGAGGCGTGTCCTTTTAGCCTACATCTCCTGGTAACTGCATCGACCCAGTCTGTCCTCAGATGGGAAGAGGGGCTACTGAGTAGAGCTACACTCAGACATTTTTGGTAAATGACAGTCCTGGCTGGAGCTCTGCCTTGCTGGAGCCATTGCTTATGTGCCCACCTGTTGGAGGCAGTGAGCTGGCTGGTCCCTTCCTAGTTGTGGAAATTATATGACAACACTTCTATGGGCACAAGTAGACAAGCTGGGCTTCCCTTCGGCAGGAAGAGAAGGTGAAAGAGACCCTTACAGTTTTGGGGGCAACAATCTCTCCCTTGCATTCTTGCCGAATAGCTCCACCTTGCCACTTTCTGCCTGTTCAACGAGACAGGGTTACACCACAAAGAACACACACATGACCCTACTGTTGCCTTGCAGGTCCTTTTCCTCCCAGAAAAACACCATGGGCAGGGCCTGCACTTTCTCATCTCACCTTTTTCCTTCAGAAGACCTTCATAATCATTGGACACCAATCCACGATCACCTAGACACTTCCTCGTGCCCTGTATGGCTATCTGCTTCACTCCTAACCTGAGCCCTTTTCTTCCTGGCATGCTGGTGATCTCCACTGTGAATCAGCTCTGTGGACACCTCCCACTAGATGCCTGGAAAGCACATCATCAGCCTGCTGTGTCAATATCTGACAGGGAATGTTGGGTTAAAGTGTGTACCTGTAGTCCATGGAAGTTACAGGTCCTTTGAAATGGCAAGAACTTCCATTCCAAGGTATGGAATGGAATGGAATGCATAAATAAAATTAGAGACATAATAATGTGACCCTACCAGGGAGCTCCCTGGCTCCTTCCCCTAGGACCGTAAGTGCTGGTTCTTCTACCTGGAGCCTGTTCAGTTTCTCTATGCTCTATGGAATTTGCAATAGCTACATCCTCCCAAGGTTTCTGCAACAGAAACTCCCTTTTCCTGAACGTGAGAGAGAGGGCTTTGTAGGCCATGACCCAAAGCTTAGAAGCACTAGTAGCATGAGCATCCCCATGAAAAACTGGCAACTTCAAAAGCTTGTTTAACTGAGATCATAAAGTTTCTCTCTGTGGTTGTAGAAGGATGTCATAGCACCTTGATGTTAAGGGGAACATCGCCAAGAGTCATAGGAGGACAGACAACAGAAGTGCACTGATGCAGTCAAGGGCACACAGATGTGAAAGTCAGCATGCAGGGCCAGGAAGTCTTGAACAGGTGGATGTATTTCATCAGGCCCGGCAATAGATGGAAAGTTGACGACACGGTGGGAGACAAAGTGAGAGTGACGTGCACACAGAGAGGTATGTTAAGGGGGAAACACACAATGACAGGGCTGTTAGAAAGGCAGTAAGAGAGGAAGGGCTCGGTTGTAAAGAGAGGGAAAACTGGAGAGAGGACCGAGTGGAGAGCAAATATTACACAAAGTTGCCTTTCCAGAGAAGGAGAAACACGGAGACAAGCTGCAGTGTGATAGACAGACACCAACATATAGAGAGCTCTATCAGCTAAGGGAGAATCAGAGAGTTGTCTGCTGAGGAGGAGAGACAGATAAGGTGGTGGGCCAAATCAGACCCAGGGAGAGAAAGGGGTCTTTGAAGGCACAAAGAGACACAGAGAGAGGTATTGTGCTGAGACCTACAGAGATCGTTATCAGGTACAGAGCGTTCCAGAGGGCGCCTTGTGGCTTCGGAACCCACAAGCAGGCTGACGAGAGGACAGACATACACAAACAGGCACCTGAGGGGATAGAGGCACTAATACAGAGAGACTACTCAATGGGATGTTTGTATGAGTACACACACACTGCACCCACCTCAGATCTTCCTGTGCCTTTGGAATCAAGGTCCCTGGGCCCTTTTCTGGGGTGGTACTTCTACAGAGTAGAGATAGATTTTGCTGTGTGGGGTTTTTCATCCCCTCACAAGTCTTGACCTACCTGGCCAGACCTTTGTCCGCTGGGCACCCAAATGGATCAGGTCTACCAGACCCCACAGTTTGCATTAAAGGATCCCTGGATACTAAGTGAAGTAGGCCATTGCATAGTATCCGTTGACATTCTAAGAGTAAAAGCCATTCCCAGTAACTGTGATTGAAAGAGGAATAGCAATCTTGGGCCAGGGCAAGGAGCCCCAGTGTGGTCCACTGCCTGCTCTGATGGGGCTCCTCTTTATGCTTACTGATAGGTGGGAGTATCTGCCCAAGCCTGGCTCACAACAGGGAAAGCTTGGGCAGAGTCCTCTCCCTGCCCACTGTGCCACACCAGAGTAGCACCCAGGAGAGGAACAGAGGCCCACAAGTGTGGGTGGGAATCAAACACAGGGGAAGGAGGGTGAAGGTGGTATGATGATTGCGCAAGGAGATATCTGTCTTGCACTGAGACTAGGACAAATTCCATAGGCCTCTTTTCCACGTGTCCACCTGGAACTCTGGCATTCTTGAGCCTTTAACATCACAATGCTCACCTCGGTTTTGGGGAAGAAGCTTTCTGGGTGAGGGGAAACCCCTCAATGGACAAAGCCCACCAGTGGTAAACCTTGTGGCCCCTTTGCTCTCTCTCCCAGATGCTCCCCTGCCCTTTCACAAGATACACAGTAAACATTAAGACTCTTCCCTGCACTGGCCCCTTCCGGCCTCACACTAAGTCTGGATGTCCAATCCTCCCAGTGACTTCTGATCAGCACATTCACATGGGAGTCAGTCATCCCATGATGTGCCACAATTCAGGCATCTCTTTACAGCAGAGGAGGCAGGGTAGAAGGCCTATGCTTGGCTCCAAGTTACCTGGGAAGAATGCCCTGTTCCCTGAGCCTGGAATCCTCATCCTCAGAGGTCCCTCTCACAAGAGGCAACCCTCACATGTGCCTCTAAACCTGGCCACTCTCTCACCATCTATACTTTCAGCCATGTGCATGCCCATACACAAGGACACACTTGTACTAGGAGGCATGGGGAACAATGCCTCAGTCATGGAGCCGCCTCTTCCCTGCAGTTCTTTTTGGCAATTTTCCCAGACACAGAGATCCAGGGGCCCTTTTCCTCACTCACCCTGTCACTCTCAAATCCTGTCAGTAGCAGCAGTGCACTCACATTTCTTCACAAAACCTACTGGAAATGTTGGCCTCAGCTTGGCATGTGGGCCAGGGACCAAGGGTCAATGGACAGCCACCCAAAGGAATAGGTCCCCATACTGTTCCAAGGTTCATATGCCTTTCCTTGTGTCCTGTCTGGCCTGTGAGCCATCCCACACTCTATTCCTTCCTGGGCATTTAGGGATTGCCAAGGAGGTAAGATGCCTTGGACTAAAGGCCTTGGACTCCCAGTTCCCCAAATGCAAAGTCTGCAGAGGATCTGTCCTCTGGGCTTAATTTTGCCTCACCTACCCAAGCTATCCACATCAGGCACAAGGCCTGTCTCAGTACACACTATACTCCTGTTGGACCCAAGGCCTCTACTTTTCAGTCCACATACAGTTTGCACCCAGATTTCCAAGAAAACATCCAATAGTTCCAAGTGCTTTGATTCATTCACTGTGTCTTCTGTAGCCGTCCTAAGCACACAGAGACATAGCATTATTTGGTGGACTTTATTGCCACTCCACATTAATCCTCTGGAGCATTTTACAGTAACAACCATTACTCCATTCTATCTGCTATTTGGGAGAGACACAGAAACTTCATTGCCTGCAGTCAGTGAGGCCTCTCCCCTTGCCAGCATCCAGAAATCTGTGGTTCAAATACAGGAAACACACAAAAGACAGGCAGACACACACACGCATACACTTACGCACACGCATACACACACACAGAGAAAATATCACAAGAGAATGAGCACACACTGACCAACCAAGATAGAGATGAACTCCTATGAATTGAGAGGATACCATGAGTCTTTAAATGACATGGCAACCCTGGGGTTATGAGGCCAACATTATTCTCCTGGGCAGGCCCATTGTCCCTTTATATTTCCCCATGTTTTGCAATCGCCGCTCCTGTGATCCACAACACCATCATTTCGTATCAGCACACTAAACTGAATTGCAGGGTTGAGCAACGTAAAAACAAAAAAAGCTAGAAGAGGCTTGGCTTGAAACCTGGGAGTTTGACCAATTGGCATAGCAATTCTCTAGTCAATCTATGTATGTCATGTGAGGCTCGGATGGGGGGATGCTGGGAGCCCCCACTGAATTGCTGGGAGATTGCTCAGGGTGGATTGAAACCCGGGACGTGACCATTTGGGGAAACACACTGATTCCTCCTCAGCTGTCCTGAACCTCTATTGGCCTTGAGCTTCCAGTATGACATGTGGGACTCTCAACTTGCCTTTCTCTCTAACCCCAGGATAATCTTTGGTGGCCACTGCACCCACTCTATAGAGACTCACCTACTCCACTATTCCCCAGACATCAGACAAGCCACTATACTCCAGGCCCACTCCTGGGCTGCTCACATGTCCTGCTCTCTTCTCCATCATGGTGTCTCCCTCCCTCTGGTAGTAAGTCAAGGGGATTGAGCCAGAGATCCTGGATGATGATCTAGAAGCAAAAAGAATGACATGTTGTGCCCTGGAGTAAGCCACCATCCCAGAATCCTGCAAATGCATGCTGCAGACTCCTGGTGACAAATAAAGGATTCTCACCTCAGCAATCTGGTCAGATTTTGTGCAGTTGTGGTTCGATGACCTGCAGACGTAGTTCTGGACACTGGTGTCCTTTTGGAAACAGGGTGCTTTATCATCATCAGCCCAGGACCACTAGATCGGACAGGAATCAAATGCCTTGTACCCTGGAAGAAAGCAAAAGAGTGGAGGATTGAGACCATCCTAGGCACCAACACTTCCCTCTCCAATCATTCAAGCAGCCACATCCCACCAGGTCTACTAAGGAGATCATCCTTAGAGATCACCTCATTCTTGAAGTAGGGCTTCAGCTGGAAGAAAAACTTCAACCTGCAGCCTTGCTTGGAAAGTCTGACTTCCTCCAACTGCCAGGAAACCATGGGGGATGGCACAAAGAGGAAAGGAGACCAGTGCTGGGTGAGCTCGGGAAGGCAGGTTGCTGATGGTTGGGTCATTTCTCTTTCACAGCTCTGCCTCTCAAACGTTACCACACCACCCATGCCAGGCCAGACTTGGCCTCCCTGCCTACCTATAAACTGGTCATGAAGACAAGCACATTTTCGTCTTCCACTGTGACTATCATTGATAACTGTGTGGTGGTTCACATTCTGCCTGAGGTGAAGGACACTTTCCTAGTCAGGAAAACAGAAACTAGGTGCCATGTCATACGGCAGGTCTGGGGGACGCTCCAAGCTTCAAAACCCCATGGGTTCCACATCTTCTTCAGACTCTACCTTTTTTTTTTTTAAATACATGTATTTTATTATTCTTCATTACATTATTTCCCCCCCCCCACCCGTCTGTGATAAGACAGAATTGATTTACAGAAAAGAATACAGAAAACACCAAAGCTCCTGGTAGTGGGAGAGATTTCAA